>JAODAL010036187.1:0-42003 GCA_025379985.1 Phyllomedusa bahiana
ACGGATTGGCGCTGACCGTTGATATCTGGGTGTGGATCCTCGGGGGGCCCCCGCAGGAAAAGATGGCAAAAATGCAGGTGGGGGGTAGCCAAAGTGCAGGTCTGGGTACTGGGGATAAATGGATGCGCAGTAAACAAAGAAAAAAACCCCAGACATTGCCAGAAAAAAATTTAGCAGCGGTACAGCAGCTAAGGGGGTCAAGCTCTAGGGCAAAGACAAACAACGACTGACAAATTTTCAGGTAGGGTTCCTTAAGTCCCCAGGGGTCAGAGTTTTACAGGGCGGAACGGAACACGTCTCAAAAAAATGGGGTTTTGCAGGACGGGCCCCGGTGCCTAGAGGGAGAGGGTGCGCACAGGGGGGCCAGTGAGCTGGGGGGAAGCAGAGATGGGAGGCTTGAGCATGGAAGGAGCCAGACAGGTGCGTGCAAAGGGGCCGGGACATGGGAAAGTCGCATCAGGGGCCGGACCCCAGGAGACACGGGCCGCTGTCGGCCCATGCAGGACCGGGGGATGAACCGGGGACAGCATGGATCTCTGACATGTTGTGGCCCCAATTGCCGAGGCCCCACCGATTATTCCCGCTCTACTTAAATTTCCTCTTCAAACAAAATGGCCCCCCTTAAAAAATGTTTTTTTAAAAAATGTATTTCTTACGCATTTTTATTCTCTTTTCCCAACATTCATTTTGCTAGAACTGTTAGAAAAACATTTTTTATAATGGACCTGTATATTGCTGCTTTCAAAGCACTGACCCAAAAAATTAAAAAAATGACAAATCACCACTGTTAAAAAATTGTGAGGAAAAAAAACCCAATTAGAACCCACTTTTCTGTTCCAAAGGACCATGGTTATTGCTGTATTCACGCTACATGCCCCCAAAAAAAATTTTTATTATGACCTTCTCAGCCACTATTAAAAATTGTGAGGGGAAATGCCACTTAAAAGCCAATTTTTTTTCCAAAGGACCATGTATTGCTGTATCTACAGCTACATACCCCAAAAAAAAAAAAAAATTTTTCCCGCCACTTTTAAAAAATTGTGAGGGGAAAAAATGCCATTTAAAAAACCACTTTTCTTTTCCAAAGGCCCATAATTATAGCTGTATCTCACAGCAACATGACCCAAAACCATTGACAATGCGAAACTTCTAAAGATAAAGTGAGTAAAAATGGAATTTGTGGTCATGAAACCTTTTGGTCTTTTCAGTCTCCCACAGCAAAACCAGCAAAATGAACTGTTGGGAAAAGGGAAAATAAAAAATTGCAGTAAGAAATGATCTTTTTAAAAAACTTTTTTTTAAAGGGGCCCATTTCGTTTTGAAGGGGGAATGTGAAAAAGCGGCAATAATCGGGGCCTCGGAATTTGGGGGGCCACAACATCATCGAAAATCCATGCCTGTTTCATCTTGATGAAAGTCAAACGATCCACATTATTGTGGAAACCCGGATGGTTTTGTCTGAATGATCCTCCAGCTGTGCTGAAGGTCCGCTAGAATGACGCTGGCTGTGGGCAGGACAACACCCATGGCGTGACGAGCCAGCTCGGGCCATCGTCCATTTTGGATCCCAGAAGTCTTTTGGGTCCGGAACACATACAAAAACTCAGTGTTGCCCCGAAAGAAGTTTTTTTGCCCAGATTTTAAAAGCGGGTCTCTGGTGTTGGATTGTCCCTGCTTGCATGCTTGGTGAGGTGGAAAAACAAAGATTGCCGAGGTCCCCATTAGGTTTGCCCCCTTTGCCGCTTCCCCACTACCCCTTTATTGGCACCTACTGCTGTCAAGTCGTGTGTTGTTCCCCCGGGGACATTTGGGGAAGGGGAAGCAAAAAAACAGGTCCCCAGTTGTAAATTCAGAAGGGGTCTCCTTTTTCCGCTTTTTACTCTCTTTGGGTGGGTGGAAGGAAAGTGCTGAGTTTTTTTTTAGTACCGGGGTCCAGGGGGTTTGGGCCCCACCAGAAAAATTTTGTTCATTTTGGGGCCTTAAATGCGAGGATCATTTTTTGGGAAAAAGGGAGCACCCAAGCCTCAGGGAGAGAGGAGTTTTGATTTCCCAACCCTTTGGGGGTTTCGGGGGGCCCAATAGAAAAACTGATTTTCCTCATCTTCCCCCTTCCCCTAAAAAATTCGCGCCAACCTTTTTCCAAACAGGGACGTCTTTTAACGCGTGTCTAGGAATACTTCCTCCCCCTCCGCCCCCCCACGCTTAAACAAAACCCCATGACTTGCCTGAGAGCTGGCGCCACCTTCACTCCCCGGCCCCCCAACCCCACTGTAATAAAAGACGAAAAATTTTGTGAAACTGTGGGCCCTTGTGGTTTTTTGAAGGAGAAAAGGCTCCATGGATCTGTGTCTGTTCCCCCCCCTCGTGGCGGGACCTGTTGTTTCAGAGTGCCCAAAAACGATCGTTCCAGAACAAAATCACCACAATGCTATGCTGACAAGGGTTGCCCGAAACTGACCATTTTGGTGGCTTCTTTCAAAACTGGCAAGGAGGTGCGGGCTTTTTACCTGCCTCCACTCTCGGGGCCAACACCCCCCGGGTCCGCACCGCGCTTGTCAGGCCAGTGTCATTTGTTTTTTTGCGTAAGGGCTTTTGCGTGCTGCCACAATCGCTGGAGATGGGGAGGGTGGAATTCCACGTGTTGCAGCGTAAAACAATGAGACGGTTGACGGGGGGGCCCGAGCTGACGCTGCAACGCAGCCAGGCGAGAAGCAGGGTGCAAACGGGGGAAAAGTGCGAACTTAGACTTCGACCCTTCCTCAGCACAGTCCAGCCCCGGGGTTATCTTTAGAAATTTCTGGACGACAAGGTTCATGAAATGTCCGGGTAAGGGATGTGCTCCAGCTACCGATTTAAGGGCGGCCCCACTTTTTTTTCGACCTTTTTATCGCAACCACCTTCCTGGCACAAGGGTTTTCTTGGCACCCAGCCACGCCGGGTCTCGTTGCGGAGAGCCCCACAGCTCCTGACCGGGGTTTGGACGGTCTCCAAGACAGATTATTTTCAACACCCCCAAAGAAATGTGTTCGGAACTGGTTTTATTGGGGCAGGCAAGGGCCATGACGTGGCAAACCCCATCTGGTCCCCCAACGGAAAGGCAAAACTTGGGATGGTTTGGGTTTTTAAAGGGTTTTTCTTCCCAAACTGGAAGACAAAAGGGGGCTGCTAGAGGGGGCCGCTGTCGGGTGCAGGTCATCAAAATGGCGGGAAAGGGGAAGGGGGGAGGATGGGTTCTCGGTGGTGCTGTGGTACTGGGCGACGGTGGAGGCTGAAATGGAGGTGATCCCCCGATATGACTCTGAGAGGCTGGGCTGCTGATAACGCTTGGGGGTTGCGGGGGGAGGGGGGTGGAGAAGAGGGGGTGTGACAGTGGTTTTAGGCCCCGGGGTCGGTCTTTTCCTTTTTTTGGCCAAGTGTTTGCCCCCCTTTTCAACTCGCATTTGCTGCATGTGACTAGAATTTTGGTTTGTGGTTAACCACCTAAGGGTTTTGGGCCCCTTTCTTATTCGTTTAGGCATATGGGGGCATATGACACGCTGGGGGAAAAAAGGGCTTGCTCAAAGGGAAGGGGCCCAGGCTTTTAGGAGGGGAAAAAAGCGAGAGCGGGGTTTGCGCTGACCCTGGCCGGCGGGGGGAAATCATATCAGCGGACTCTGCGACCGCCTCTCCCTTTTTTTGGGGGGAACCCTACGACACTACCCATGTCTTCCCCCTCGTCCCCGTGGTGAAGCGCTGAAAAAAATTCGCTGAAAAGACCATTGGATCCCCAAATTTGTCTATCATCATCAACACAGGGGACTTGGTCGCCCCGACATTCTGCACCAAAAGCTGCGGGTTTCAAGAAGGGGAAATGCAAGGTGTTGCCCACCGCCCCGGGTTTTTGCCGATTGACCGGCTGCCTTCTCCTCCTCTGATGGGTCAGTAATGGGCGTAGAGCAGAGAAAATCTCCCTTTGGCCCCCTTTATCTTTTAACATGCCTTTGACCCCAACAGCATTTTTCATCAAAGAGGTCTTCAGAAAATGGATTTCCCCATTGGGGGACACGAGTTTTACATTTGGCCCTTCATGTTTTGGACGGGGTGCTGGTGATGCTGATTTTACGAATTTTTGGGGCCGGGGACTGGGAAACGGGGGGGTAAGACTGGGATAGGTTTTATTAACCCCTGAAGGGCAGATTGGTGACGCTGTTCGTTACTGGATTCCAAGGGGCCCGACCCCCGAAGACAGGCCTGGGTCCGCAACTGACGATCGCTGGCATGCGTTTTGCGCCAGCACTGGAAGGGACCCCTTCATACCTCTACCTCCCCGTCCTACCCCACTCTTTTCTCGCTTTTCCCCTGAATTTCGCTCCCCTGTTCAAAAATATAAAAAATTTGAGAAGGTTTTGGAAGAGTTTTGGAAAGTCTCTTATTAAAAGACGGCAAATCACGCATTCTCAAATCCCCCAAATCAAAACAAAATTTCTGGATTAAAATAACTGCAAAGTAGATTATCAACAAGGCTTGCCTTGCCAAATGAAAAAAAAAACGTATCTGAAAAAGTATTTGGTAATACAAGGTATTTTTGGCCCTATCAAATTTACCCGTGGTGACTATCAAATTTTCTGTACAAATTTTAAATGCAAAATAAATCTATCAACAAAACGGCCCGCCCAAAGTGAAAAAAACACGTATTGAAATGTTCGGATAATAAAAAAGGTATTTTGGGCCCCATCAATTCACCTGATGGAGACTACCAAAAATTTTGGATTTTAAATTTTAATGCAAAGTAATCTATCAACAAAAACTGGCCTGCGCCAAAGTCAAAAAAAACGTATCTGAAAATATATTCGGTAAACAATGTATTTTTGGCACCTATAAATTACCTGTGGTGACTAAAAATTGCTGTATTCAAATTTAAATGCAAGCGCCTCAATGAACAAAGCGTAGTCCCAAAAAAAAAAAAAAAACACGATCTGTTTTGTTTCGTTTAAACAAATATTTTTGGCCTTTTAATTCACCTTTGGGCTATGAAAAATTGCTGATTCAGATTTAAGTGCAAGCTGCCTCAATGAAAAAACTTGTGTGCGCCCAAAATAAAAAAAACAGTATTGTTTTTTATTCGATAAACAAGATATTTTTGGCATCTTTAATTAAACCTGGTTTGGTGACTATAAAATTCTGTATTCAGATTTAATGCAAACTGTCAATGAACAAAAGCTGTAGTGGCCCCCAAATCAAAAAACCGTATCTTTATGTTTCGATATACAAGATATTTTTTACCTTTCATTTACCTGTGGTGCTTTTTAAAAATTTCGGATTTAAAATTTAAGGGGCAAGGTGGGTTTTCAACAAAGGTGGAATGGGCAAAATTGAAAATAAACACCTATCTAAAATGTATACTGATAATAAAAGTGGAGTTTTGCACCTACAAAGAGACCTGCAGTTACTAGAAAAAAATGTGTTATCCTATAGGTTCAGGCTGCCCAATATCCGGGAAATATTTCAAAGAAAATTTGTTAATAATAAAGCTATTGCAGTGCAATGTCTACACTAAGTCTTGGTGAACTTTATCCAGTATTTTTATAGAGCTTGTCTATTCGTATAATACAAGATATTTTTTGGCACCTTTCAATTCACCTGTGGTGACTATAAAATTGCTGGATTAAGATTTAAGTGCAAGGTGGATAAATCAACAAAGGTGGAATGGGCAAAATTGAAAATGAACACCTATCTGAAAATGTATACTAATAATAAAAGGGGAGTTTTGCACCTAACAAAGAGAACTGCAGTTACTAGAAAAGATGTTATCCTATAAGTTCAGGCTGCCAATATCCAGGAAATATTTCAATAGAAAACTGTTAATAATAAAGCTATTGCAGTGCAATGTCTACACTAAGTCTTGGTGAACTTTATCCAGTATTCTTTATAGAGCTTGTCTGTGTTCGCCCGCGGGGGCCCCCCCTCTGCTCTCCCCCCGTGACTTTACAGCGGTAGATGCTCCTTTAAAATTCTCTACCTAACTATATAAAATCTTCCAATCTCTAATCTAACTCAATTGTAAGGATAACAGCTAATAGTAGAAGTTTCTCTGTGAAGAAATATAATAATTTCGCTGACTGTTTGGACAAAAAGCAGAGCGCATGTCCTTCTGCTCTGAGACGCGAGAGACACTGAGGCTGAACAGGAAACGCTGTTTTATGTAAAACGAGGGTCCCTGTGAAATTTTCCAGCCAATCGCAACATACACATCCCAGTCATGACGTTTGCACACACATCTCACCCTGCTCTATTCTGTAAAGCTGATTTGCTGGCCGCCAAAATGACAGGAAAACGCCGAAAATGGCGCAATCTTAATAAATGATGCACAGATTTTAACCTAAATTATCGCATGATCTAAAAAATCCGATCACCATAAAAACTGTGCCGATTTCAACTTTGTCGATAATAATCGCTCAACACTAGTGGAAACAGCATTAGGAAACCACAGGGTGGTTGACTGAGAGAGTAGACAGTTGGCATCAGCATGAGTAGGCCACAGAGTGGCAAATGACAGATTGTGGAGGTGGCAGCAGCATGATTAGGCCACAGATTTGCACAATTACACAGTGTGGAGCAGGGCCGTTCCTAGGCTAAACTGCACTCAGGGCGAGGTGAAGAAATTTCACCCCTCCTCCCGTAACATAATGCGCCAAGATGCGACACATTACATCACCATCAACCAAATATACAAAAAGCTTTAACACATTGTGCTACGTATAAAACTACTAAATAATAGCCATACATTTATCAAATAACACTGCTACACAAAACCAGAATCCCAGGCTAATAGTACCAATATTCTATTAAGACCACATATCACCAGTGACCAAATAATACCGCAACACCGTTGACCACACATAACCACCACATAGTGACCGAATACTGCAACACCATGACCACATATCGCCACCACATAGTGACTGAATAATACACAATACCATTACTGAATACAAACCATTATACTAAAACCTATATTACCTGCATATAGTGACCATACAGTAGTGGATAATAGTTGTACACAGGCTCCGCAGACATATAATGGATTACAGTAAAGTTATATCCATGGACTTACAGGAGACGTCTCTGAAGAGTTGTTCTCTTTCTCTTTTTCTTCACCATCTGTCCCAGACCGCCATGATGTCTTCTCCCGGCCATGATTCTTCACTGTAGAATTTACAAAACAAATATCTTAGACTCCTCAATTTATCACTGCTTCTCTACCAATTCCTATCTCTGTATAAACTCCCCATCTACCTCATATGGTAGCCATGTAATATGCCCTTGTAGCCAGATAGTTGCCCCCGGTAGCCATGTTGTAGCCCCTGTAGCCAGACAGTTGCCCATGTAGCCAGGTAATATGTCCCCTGTAGCCAGGTAATATGTCCCCTGTAGCCAGGTAATAGCCCCTATAGCCAGATATTAGCCCCTCTAGTAGGCCCTATAGCCTTGTAGTAGCCCCTATAGCCAGGTATTAGCCCCTGTATTAGCTTTTATAGTCAGGTAGTAACCCCTGTAGTAGCCCCTATAGCCAGGTAATAGCCCCTATAGTAAGGTAGTAGCCCCTATAGTAGCCCCTATAGCCAAGTAATAACCCCTATAGCCAGGTAGTAGCCCCTATAGCCAGTTAGTAGCCTCTGCAGTAGCTCCTATAGTCAGGTAATAGCCCCTATAGCCAGATAGTAGCCCCGATAGTAGCTCCTATAGTCAGGTAATAGCCCCTATAGCCAGGTAATAGCCCCTATAGTCAGGTAGTAGCCCCTATAACCAGGTAATAGCCCCTATAAGCAGGTAATAGCCCCTATAATCAGGTAGTAGCCCCTGCAGCTAAAGATAATAAAATTAAAAAAAACCTACTCACCTCTCCTCCATGGTCCCGGTGTCAGGTGAGGATATCAGGTATAGAATTATCTTTTGTTCTTCTCCTATTTAATTAGTTGCCCCTATAGTAAGTAAGTAGCCCCTATAGTAGCCCCTATAGACAGGTAATAGCCCCTATAGCCAGATAGTAGCCCCTGCAGTAGCTCCTATAGTCAGGTAATAGCCCCCATAGCCAGGTAATAGCCCCTATAGTCAGGTAGTAGCCCCTGTAGTATCCCATATAGCCAGGTAATAGCCCCTATAACCAGGTAATAGCTCCTATAGTCAGGTAGTAGCCCCTGCAGCTAAAGATAATAAAATTAAAAAAACCTACACACCTCTCCTCCATGGTCCAGGTGTCAAGTGAGGATATCAGGTATAGAATTATCTTTTGTTCTACTCCTATTCAATTAGTTGTCTCTGTCCAAATTGGGTAACAAAGCTGTTAGGAAAAAGCAAACAAATGAAGTAGAAGGCCAGCGTGTTGATGCAAAAATAAGTGCTGCTTTATTTCTTGCACATAAAATGCAGATGGTACACAGATATCCACCAATGTGTTTCGGGCTGTTTGTATAGCCCTTGTTCACGGTGACAATGTACAGAGAACTTGTGTTACTTATATACGGACACTAACAAATAGTTACCTCCTACTATCAACGTCATTTCCTTTGTTAAAATCAAGTCATTCTAAATACACTTTATAACTGGTATCTTTCTATAGTGTTGGATTGCTTATTCATTACCTTTATTCTTTTTCTCCCTTTTCCTAATAAATATATGCAAGGTCATTTCTATAATTTAACCCTTGTGGTGATCGGGTAGCAACAAAAATTCACAAAAGTGAAAAGAAGACAGCAACTCACCACTTAGTAATTTCGTAACTCCACCTGTTCGTTCCTGCCTCAGGCAGCTAGCATCCTCCTCACGCACAATCCTTTGGCTCCCGGCCAAGAGCCCTCTTAGAGAAACAGCAAACAAATGACGTAGAAGGCCAGCGTGTTGATGCAAAAATAAGTACTGCTTTATTTCCTGTACATAAAATGCAGAGGGTACACAGATATCCACCAACGCATTTCGGGCTGTTTGTATAGCCCTAGTTCACGGTGACAATGTACACAGAACTTGTGTTACTTATATACGGACACTAACAAATAGTTACCTCCTACTATCAACGTCATTTCCTTTGTTAAAATCAAGTCATTCTAAATACACTTTATAACTGGTAATATGTCCCCTGTAGCCAGGTAGTAGGCCCCTGAAGCCAGGTAATAGCCCCTATAGCCAGATATTAGCCCCTCTAGTAGCCCCTATAGCCTTGTAGTAGCCCCTATAGCCAGGTATTAGCCCCTGTAATAGCTTTTATAGTCAGGTAGTAGCCCATGTAGTAGCCCCTATAGCCAGGTAATAGCAACTATAGTCAGGTAGTAGCCCCTATAGCCAGATAGTAGCCCATGCAGTAGCTCCTATAGTCAGGTAATAGTCCCTATAGCCAGATAGTAGCCCCTGTAGTAGCTCCTATAGTCAGGTAATAGCCCCTATAGCCAGGTAATAGCCCCTATAGTCAGGTAGTAGCCCCTGTAGTAGCCCCTATAGTCAGGTAAAAGCCCCTGCAGCTCAAGATAATAAAATTAAAAAAACCTACTCACCTCTCCTCCAGGGTCCCGGTGTCAGGTGAGGATATCAGGTATAGAATTATCTTTTGTTCTACTCCTATTTAATTAGTTGCCCCTATAGTAAGTTAGTAGCCCCTATCGTAGCACCTATAGCCAGGTAATAGCCCCTATAGCCAGATAGTAGCCCCTGCAATAGCTCCTATAGTCAGGTAGTAGCTCCCCATAGCCAGGTAGTAGCAGCCCCTGTAGTAGCCCCTATAGTCAGGAAATAGCCCCTATAGACAGGTAGTAGCCCCGTATAGCCAGGTAGTAGCTCCTGTAGTAGCCCATATAGTCAGGTAGTAGCCCCCTATAGCCAGGTAGTAGCTCCTATAGTCAGGTAGTAGCCCCTGCAGCTAAAGATAATAAAACTGAAAAAAACCTATTCACCTCTCCTCCATGGTCCCGGTGTCAGGTGAGGATATCAGGTATAGAATTATCTTTTGTTCTACTCCTATTCAATTAGTTGTCTCTGTCCAAATTGGGTAACAAAGCTGTTAACAGCTGAGAGCTTAGGCAATACACACCACACAGGTCTGTCTGGTTCATAAATCTCTCTATTATCCGGAAGTTGCAGCTTCATATACCTTTGGTATGTGTCAAGAATCACATGATTATTCTATCATAACATAATTGCCTAGTTGGCTGTTTCTAAGGCAGATTATGATTGAAACCACAGAGCAGGATATGTAGAAATATAACAGTTTCCTTTGTTGCATCTGCGCAGTATAACTAGACGTTGGCTGATAGCAAGTATTACTGTATTCTTTCTGTATCATTCAAAAGAGAAACTTCTGGAGGCCTTTCCTTCTTGCTGTAAGCAGTGCTTCTGGTCCGAGCAAAGCTGTGTGGAAAATATCTGATGATCTCGATAAGGATGTAATAAAGAGCAGTTTTAACACAATATCTGGTGAGCTTGATAAGGATGAATTAATAGAACAGATTATAATGTTTTCCATTAAATCATCAATTTGACAATCCCCCCTAAAACATTAGAATCTGTTCCTAACAAATCCCCCACTAAAGACTCAATTTCGATCTGGACTGTTCCTGGACTCTAGATAAGGATGGGAGAGGGGGTGACTGTCCCTATAACTTGTAAGTTAACTAATTTAGTCCCTACCTGAGGGTGTTGGTCGGCTGTTCTCGAGCTACTCTCGACCCCGACAGCTGCTGACTCTCTAAACACGAAGACCTGTCATGAGATAGGAGGGATAAGACCTGAAAGAGGTTTTAGGGTCTGGGAAACTAAAAATGGTCACCCTTGAAGAAACCTCACACCTCACTCTCACAATCCCCCCTTGTGAGTGCCTTTATGGTTTGTTGGCTAATTCGTAGCCCTCCATGTGAACTTTTGTTCTCATTGGGGGGGCACTGATTATGGAATCCTCTTTCTTGCAGGTGAAAACATCCTCCTCCAAATAAGCAAGAACCGGTACTGCTTGATCTATTCCTTTAGACAATAGTTTCCTGATATAAGGAATGACACACATCACTACTATTATCAGGATTAACAACACTACTCCCAACACCATTCCTGCTTGGGCTAACCACTTTTGCCATCCACTCATCAAGGAAAAATACTGATCCCATGGATCCTTAATCCCCGAGTTCCTTTTCATCTCTTAAGAAAGATCATCCAACTTTTTAATGGCTAAGGTCACCTTCCCATTTGGTCCTGTATTGTTAGGGATATAGGTACAACACACATCGTTGATCATCCTGCAAACTCCTCCCTTCTCTGCTAAGACTATGTCCAGAGCCATTCTATTTTGGAAAGCCATAATCGAGGTGGGCTCTATTTGTTCAGCTATACCTTGTAGGACATCTCGAGTGTCATTAATGAACCTCTGTTGGTCATAATAGATATAGTTTATCCACTCCACATTATTATTGATTGTTATTTGGGGTATGAGTGACTCAAATTTTCCTGATCCCTAGCTTTAAATTCATCAGGCACTCCTCGTGGTTGTCCTATTGCATCCAAATAGACATGTGGATTGAAACTGCCTATGGGCTGCGGGCCACCGGATCTCTTGTATCTGTTGTGGGGTGAGGCTATCTCCCTTCCTGCTTTTTCCAGTGGCAATATGTGTAAGGGCATTATAGCCTTTGCTAGGGCACATTCCCCTGACCAGTTGCCTTCAAGCCTAGATCTAATTTTGATATCACCACAGATCCAAAGATATCAGCTATAGATTGTAACTGATTCATGAGTTGTTGTTTTTGAGCATCACTATAGGTAACACATTATCCTGGCTTGAATTTACCTAAGTTTCTACCACCTCCCTCAATAGAAAAACAGGTGTAATTCCCAGGATATATAGTGACCCGTGCTTGGAATAGGTCTTTGTGTTATCAAGGGGTACTTTACTTTCCAATTCTCACAGGTAGAGTCAGAAGTTGACTTATTGGTAAACAAACTGAGGAAGCATTGTTCTGAGGCTGGAGTTTAAAGGTACTGACCCAAGATGTGGCTGAGCACCAGAACCTACATAGCAATCGGACTTATTGTGTTGGGCAACAGAGTACTTCATCCATTCTAGCCAGAGGTTTATATCATTATATCAAGTTTCTATCACATAAGTGTCTTCTAATGTGGGATTTGAAATGGCTATTATTTCTTTATACTTTTGTGCATGAACTTTCACCATCTTTGTAATTTTAGTGATCTGGGTCTCTTGTTTCCTCCATTCTGGGGAGTCTACCATGTCATTAATCTTCAATTGGGTTGGGTTGCTTCCATCACCTCCACCATGAGTACCCAGGACATAAACCCCAGCATTTTTGGGCTAGGATTATCTATAGTTAAAACCAATTTGGCTCCCTTACCATCAACACAGAGTGGTTTGAACAAAGTCATTCTAGCAAGTAAAGCCCTACCATTCTTGTCTTTCCTTTTCAGTGCAGTTTCAGGTCTATATCCCCAATCGTCTCCGGTATTCCATCCTACTGCCCCCCAGGAATCACACTTAGTACCCCAATAGTTACCAGTCACACATATGTTGTAACGGTCTGGTAGTGGATCCACTGGACCACCGCAAGCGATGGTGGAAGCCCTCACCAGGGAGCGGAATCTAAGTAGGTCCCGGTATTCACCAGAGCCCGCTGCAAAGCGGGATGGACTTGCTGCGGCGGGAATCTACCAGGTCGCTTCCACTGGCGGGACTTGCTTGCGGTGGCGGCCAAGGGTAGGCGAGGTACAGAATCGGCAATCAGGCTCGTAGTCGGGGACAGGCAGGAAGGTCTGGGCAGGCGGCAGAGGTTCGTGGTCAGTAAACGTAAGCAAGCGGGTTCGGTACACGGTAGACAAGACAAGGCTTTCTGGAACGCTTTCTCGATAGGCATGAGCACTAAGGATCCGGCAAGGCTGCCAGGAAGAGGCCGGACTTAAATAGGAACAGTGCCTGGCAATGACCAATTACCGGCACACTGTCCCTTTAAATTTCACACTGCCGGCGTGCGCGTGCCCTAGGGAGCGGGGCCACGTGCGCCACGGGACAGAGACGGACAGAGCAGGAGCGTGGCCGGGTAAGTGAACGCCGGCACTGACAGGGGGATGAGCGGACCCCGAACCCGACGTGCGGGACGGGGCGCCGCTCGGCGTCGGGGCACGGATGCGCCTGTGACCCGGGATGGGGGTTGCAGGGGCATCCGTGACATATGTATTGTGTCTCCACCTGGCACATGTAGTCAGTAGATACGTGTGTACCCCAAATCAGTCCAAATAGCCTATCATCGGATTGTGGTCCACATTGGGCAACATCACAAAACTCAAATTCAAAGGTTGCTACTTGAGTACTGGAGGAATTATACCAAAAAGTGGTCACCCCTTTTTCTTGGGTGATTGCTATCTCTTGTGCCCCTACACACACCCAAACCATACAGATGTAGAAAAGGATAAAGGAGTGATTCATTATGACTTGTTGGCTGCAGTCACTTTCGTGCAGTGTGAAGCGTGCACCCAGGTGGGTTTTCCTTCAAGTTTCACCGAGGTTGAGGACACCAGGAGAACTTGGTATGGTCCTTCAAATCTGGGCTCCAGAGAATCTCTGACGTGTTTCTTCACCCACACGAAGTCACCATGTTGTAGCTCGTGGGTGCCTTGATCAGAGTCTGGATCTGGAATTTAGGAGAATACTGTGGGATGGATTAGTTTCTATTCATTACACAGTCTTATAACATACTTTACAAGGCTATCATTCCCTGCACTCAGCTGCTGTGGATGAAACCTCTCCAATCTGGGCGGGCCTGAGAATAATATCTCATAAGGAGTAAGGCCAGTGGGTTGTTTAGGGGTGTTTCTGACAGAGTAGAGTGCAATGGGTAGGATTTCAGGCCAGGGAAGATATGTTTCTTTACTAGCTTTCAGAATTTTGTTCTTCAGAGTGGCGTTCATTCTTTCTATTTTCCCACTTGATTGGGGATGGTAGGGAGTGTGCAAGCCAATGTCTGCTCCTACTAGTTTCCAAATGTCCCTGGTTACTTCTGCAGAGAAGGCAGGTCCTTGGTCAGATTCAATAACCTCAGGGTTCGCGAATCTGCATACCAATTCAGTCAACAGTTTCTTCACTGTGGTTCTGGCAGTCATGCTGGTTACTGAGTAGGCCTCAGGCCATCCTGAGAACATATCCACCACCACTAGAACATACTTGTACTTTCCACTATTGGATAATTCAATGTGGTCAATCTGGATCCTCTGAAAAGGGTATAGTGGTTTAGCCAAGTGCTTCATTGGTGTTGGAACCAGTCCTCCCGGGTTACAAGTATTGCATATTTCACAACTTCTAGCGTAGTTACTTGCTGTGGTGGAGATTCCAGGTGCTAGGTATACCTTATTGATTGAAGAAATCATCTGGTTCGTTCCTCTGTGGGTAGTACCATGAGCCCATTGTACTACAGCTGGATATAATGCTCTTGGTAAAGAAAGTTTATTATCTTTCCTCCAGAGTCCATCTTGGTGTATCTCTGCTTCCGATTCCTCCCAACTCTTTCTTTCCTTTGGTTTTATTTGAGTTTCAAATTGTCTCAACAGGTTAACACCTTCAGCACATCTTGTCCTTGGTTCTTCTTTTCTTCTTTCTTCTTCTTCTTGTTCCTTTTTCTCGTCAGTACATATACAGCCACTCCTGCTTCCTCTCGAATCTCTGGGAAGAGAGCTGTGGCCTTTGTAGCAAGGTCTGCCCTGTAGTTGCCTTTAGCTTCTTCTTTCTCTATTTTTCCATGAGCTTTAATTTTCAAGACAGCCACTTGAGTTGGCAACTGGAGAGCATGCATCAAAGTCTGAACGGCTTCTTGATTCTTGATGGGCGCTCCACTAGCTGTCTGGAAACCTCGCAGGGCCCACTCCAGGCCAAAGTCATGGGCTACTCTGTACACGTAGGCTGAGTCGGTATATACAGTATGTTCACAGTCTTCCCTTCGGCGAGCTTACAAGCTTCCGTCACAGCCCAGAGCTAAGCTTCTTGGGCTGACATTTTCGAAGGTAAAGATGCAGCCTTCACGGTTTCTTGCAAGGTGACCACAGCAAATCCTGTATGGAATCATCCTTGATCATCCACATATCTAGATCCATCTGTGAAGAAAACATAGTCTGGGTTCCCCAACTTGGATGCAGAGACAGTAGGAAAATGGGAGGTTTCAGCCTCCATTTGTTCAAGGCAGTCATGAAGAGGATCATCTGTGGCAGTCTGATCATCATCTTCCCCCCTTGAGAGAGGAAGCAGAGTGGCTGGGTTGAGAGTAGTACATCTCTTCAAGGTGACATTTTCAGGCATCAGTAATGAGCATTGTAAACGGAGATGGCGCTGTTTAGTGACATTAGGTTGCTGAGACTGTTTCAGGATCCCTTGAAGATCATGAGGAGCCAAGATAGTGACTGGATGGCCCAATATGATGTCTTGAGTCCTTTCAAGAAGGACTTGTGCAGCAATAACAGCTCTGAGGCAAGTAGGTGCAGTCCGTGCAACAGGATCTATCCTGCAAGAGTAGTATCCAAGAGGTCTCATATGTTCTCCATGTTTCTGGGCCAAAACTCCAAAATGCGTGGCCATGATGTTCAGAGAGAAAGAGGTTGAAAGGTTGTGAGTAGTCCGGGATTCCCAGAGCCGGAGCTTGTAGGATAAGTTGTTTCAGGGTTTGCAAACAGTCCTGTTCTTCAGGTGAGAGGTTTTTTTCTCATTCAAAGGAACTTTATTGAGAATAGTATGAACAATAGCAAAAAAAAGACAAAAATACCAGCATCAAAGGCCGGGTACATAAACAGAAACAAAGTAAAATATTGCTAAAAAGCGAGTACAATGCAGGTACAGTCTGACAAACAGCTCACAAAAGGATCAGTACAGGAATGTAGACAGAATACTATAATAAGTCATTGCACCTTCGGGAGAGATAAGCCAAGTATCTGCCTGTCAATGCGGACTCAAATGAAATGGCCTCTTATCTATACTATGGTAAGGGCTAAACCCTCAATGATGTGCCTTGAGATAAACTGTGGTATTATGGCAACTGATGTCATCCACAGTTCAGAAGAAGAGGGACAGACAATTTGGCTCGGCGTGGTAAACGGGACTTTGACGCGGTGTACATAACATAGGCCACTAGAACATAGGCCAAGGTAACGATAATAAGGCGGGACAGAACAAGGGAAGGGGGGGAAGGAAGACTGTCGGAGCCGATAACCTAACACTGAAAGGGCGCAGTTGTCTCATGAGGCAAGAGAAATCGCAGAGGCGCAGGTTACATGCCAAATCATAGAGCACAATAGTGAGGGGAGTTACAGAAAGAAAGCCAATCCGTCCAAGTGTGTAGAAAACGCTGTGCCTCATTAAGTGAGTCGCTGCGTAACTCCTCCATTCTAAAAATTGTATGAACCTCCTTATACCAGTCTGCCAGAGAGGGGAAGGCGGTAGAGCACCATAGCCTGGGGATGACCATTTTGGCAGCATTTAAAAGGAACGAGAGGAGGTGAGTTTTCAGAACACGTGGCGGTCGAGGAATGGCAAACAGAAGAAGAGCAGCGGGGTCATTGGGCAGTTGCTCACCGCAAATCAATCTGATTGCTTGAATTGTTTTGACCCAAAAGGGCTGACGAGCAGAACACTGCCACCATACATGTATCATGGTTCCAACTTCCCTTTGGCACCGCCAACAAGTATCAGTAACGGAGGGGTATATGGCAAGTAATAAAGATGGGACCCTATACCATCAGGAGAGAATCTTGTAGTTCATTTCCTGGATCCTGATTGAGACAGAAGTTTTATGAGCTAATTGGAAAGTTTTGTTCCAAACCTCATCCGTGAGTTCTCTGGACAATTCCCTCTCCCATGCAAGCTGATACATAAGCTTAGGAGAATTATTTGAGGCTATTCGGAGGCTGTAAGCCTTTGAGAGAAGGTGTTCCAAATGAACTTTCTGGATGCACCAGGTCTCAAAGACCATTAAGGGTCTACACAAGGACAGAGACAGTTTGTGTGCAGAATAAAAACTATGCAATTGGTAGTAGTACAGTCTGGAAACACGCGTAACACCCGGGTCCACGACTAAGTCAGAGTATGACTGGAAGCGCTGTCCAGGGTTAGATCCTTCATTAATACGAACCCTCTATCTCCCACGATGAGAGAGGAGGCAGTCTGCAAAGCTTCGGGTTGAGATGGGTTTCCAGTCAGCGGGGTAAGGGGGCCTCCCAGAGTAAAAATGTGCATAGAAGTGGGAAACGCTCTATAAGACAATATAGTGGTTTGGACTATCAGAGGGAGGGTACGTAAGATTTGCTTGGGCAACATTAGAGTAGGCAACCACGGTAATAGGGCCACAGACTGACCATATAAGACGGATTCTATCTGAACCCAACGTTTGTCTTGCACGTGATTGTAGCAGTCTAGAATCCTCACCGCCACTAAGGACGGGAAATAGGCCTGAAAATTCGGTAAGGACAGGCCGCCCTCTAGTCGAGGTCTCATCAGGGTAGCCCTAAAATTCTGGAGTGCTTTTTAGCCCACACAAATTTTGTAATCATTTTATTTAAGTCATGAAAGAAGGATCTCGAGAATTGAACAGGTATCGCTTGGAATAGATAGAGCAATCGGGGAAGGACATTCATTTTTAGTATGTTTATTCGGCCAATCCATGAGAAGTCTTTTTTGTCCCATCTGCTCAAGTCTCCCTGAATCAGATTCAGGAGTAGAGCAAAATTGAGATCGAAGATTTTGTTTAAATCTGAAGAGATATGGACACCAAGGTATATGAATGAGGTTGTGGCCCAGGAAAAAGAATAGTTATCTGTCACTATTGCAAAAATATTAGAGGGGAGATTAAAATTTAAGGCTATGCTTTTGGACATGTTAATTTTATGATTGCTGAGGAAGCCAAAGACGCGAAGGGCCCTTAGGAGTGAAGGGAGCGAAATAAGGGGCTCGGTAATATATAACAGTAAGTCATCCGCAAATGCTGAACATTTGACCTGATCAGCCCCAATTTGAATTCCATGTATCGATGCCTCAGAACGAATATCTCTAAAAAAATTGCTCCATCACTAGGGCATATAAGAGCGTGGACAAAGGGCATCCCTGCCTGGTACCATTGCTTATAGTAAAGGGAAAGCAGCATACAGGGGGTTTTGGAGGTACGGACATGGTGAATGATAGTGAAAGTTTTCAAAGTGTTATCCCTTGCCTCCCGTCTAGGAACAAAGCCCACTTGGTCCAGATGGATTATGTCACCCAGTAAAGGGTTCAGTCGCATGGCTATCAGCTTGGCAAACAACTTAGCATCTGTGCTTATAAGGGAAATGGGCCGATAGCTCTGGCAAAGACTGGTGTCCTTGCCTTCCTTAAGGATTACCGTAATATGGGCTCTGAGGAACGCCGAATCAAACGGGGACCGATCCAAGACTGTATTAAAGGTACTCAGGATAGGATCCGCAATATCCTCCAGTAAATCCCTATCAAATCTAGCTGTATGTCCATCCGGACCGGGGCTCTTCCCCGAGGGGAGGGCAGTAACAGCTAATTGAAGCTCCTCTCGGGTCAATGGATCTTCTAGAGATGTAAGTATGTGTTGTGGTATGGAAGGTGGCAATGTCTTGTGGAGATGGTCCTGAAGGGAAGGAGAGCTGCCATGAGAAGAGTTCCAAGGTGCCTGGGAGGGGAGATTTTATAAGTCTGAGTAGTAGCTGTGAAAAGCAGTGAGAATATCTTATGTCAGAAAGGCCATGCGCCCATCAGGCATCTTAATCTTTGGGGACAAACAGAGAAGCTCTCTTCTCTCTCAGGGCCGGAGCCGGTTTATTGCTCCATGTATAAGGTGTAACAACACATATCTGGTGATACCATTTGTGCTTATGTTCCATTAATAAGAGAATTTCATGGCGCAGCTGGGTTAGTTCCCTCAAATCCAACTCCGCACCAGAAGCTTTATGAGCAGATTCAGCCACATTGAGTTTTGTCAAGAGAGACTGAAGCTTATGTGCAGATTCCTTTTTTAGCCGCACACCATGTTTTATAAGAACAACACGCAGGACGCACTTCACTGCCTCCCACCTGGTCTGGGGGGACGTGGGGTCACCCAGGTGGGCAGAGCCGAAGGAACATGCCATGGATTAAAGTTCTGAGAGGTAAAGGGAATCTTGAAGAAGAGATTAATTCAGCCTCCAGTTAAATGGAGGTCGCTGAAAATTAGGGAGCGAGATATCGCAGAACACCGGGGCATGATCGGAGTGGAGCATATTTCCGATCTTAGCGTAAATAGCCGAGAGAGAAGTGTTGGAGAAATATGTAGTCTATTCGACTGTAAGATTGATGAGGGTAGGAGAAAAATGTATAGTCTTTGTCCGCAGGATGCATTAGCCTCCAGATGTCAGAGAGATGTATGTTGTGAAGGAGTACCTTGAGTTTATTGGATATGCGAAAGGAGACCGAGGAGTGGCACGTTGAGGTGTCAAGAGGAGGGTGAATGGCCAGATTAAAGTCACCACATAGGATGAGTTGACCCTAGGCAAAGACGGTGAGATCATCTAGTGCTTTGGTTAGGAAAGATATCTGGTTAGTGTTGGGGACATAGATGTTGGCTATGGTGTAGGTATGTATGTACCCCTGTATGCTGCATTTCACATCCATAGACACATCCATAAACACATCCATAAACATATCAATCACCTGAACAGGCAATGATGCAGATGGGATCTAAGCAGGTGTGTCTCCTGCAGGCATACTATATGAGACCCTTGTTTATGGAGATTGTACAGAATCTGCGACCTCTTCTCTGGGGAGTTGAATCCCTTAACGTTAAGGGATGAGATCCTGAGATTATGCGTGGTGAGGAGTTAAGGGACGCGGATCTGATTGAATAATCGCAGGATGCAGAGAAAGTGGTGGGGAAGGGGTAGTGTAGGAGGGGAAGGAGAAAAACTTGTAAGGCCTAAAACAACAAGGCCAGAGAATGTGGAACAGCAGACTCCAAGCTGCAGTAGCCCAAAAGAGTTTCACGGCTAGCGTCATTGGGGGTAAGTATGGCCTAACCATACAGCAAGCATATCAAAACGATACAAGTCATAACAACTCAAACTCAACGCTACAGGTAGGTTAAAGTGACGGCGGCACGTTAGCTCCAGCATGGAGGAGGAGGAGGAGGAGAGAAGGAAAGGAAAGGAAAGACGAGGGGAAGAAAAAAAAAGTTGGGGGGAGAGGAAAAAAAAAAAAGGGGGAAGCCTCCTTCGCCTCCCGAGAAAGCAAACATAACTGCCAGGTGAGTAATGAAAGCAATTAAATGTAAGCAAAAATCTATCAAACGACATTATTATCAATGGAGACCCAGGGATACCAGGTCAGGAAGAAAGAGAGAAAGATAAAAGTACAAGGGACTGAAAATGTAAGAAAACAAAATGAAAGTATACCCAGTCACCGGAGCGACCCTACGCAGTTTGGACTGAACTCTACGTATATACATATCTATAGACAACATCTATAGAAACAAGAAAGTGCCAATCAACATCCCCAAGTCCCGAAACCTCGTTTCAGCGATGTGGTCCTAGGACTGGTGCGGAATCCTCAGAACTTCTGCGGCGTCTGTGTGGGCGTTGATCCTTTGGTGGAATAGCGTGTCTGGGACGGGCCGCATTCTTAGGAGCAGATGAGAGGGAGGGCGGATTTAGCAGTCCGCAGGCAGAGTCCCAGTCAGGAATGTCAATTTCAGGAAGTCCCAGGGCAGCAGAGAAGAGTGGAAATTCTTCAGGGGACTTTAGTGTAACCAGGGTGTCTTTGTGTTGGACATGGAGCATGAAGGGGAGGCCCCAACGATATGGGATATTCCTGGCTTGAACAGGGCGAGGAAGGGCCTGAGTGCAGCCCTCAGGCAAAGGGTATGTCGAGATAAATCAGAGAACAGGCCAATCCGAACGTCTTCAGACATGACATCTTTCATTTGGCGAGCCTTCCGCATAATGTCCTTTTTTGTTGTATAGTGATGAATTCTACAGATCACGTCCCTAGGACGGCCAGGATCTTGACTCTGCGGGCAGAGAGCTCGGTCAAATTCAATATAGGTGTCTAATGGACGGCCCAGGATGCGGTTGAAAATTTTTGTTAACGTTGAGATAAGCTCTGAGGTGCGGACAGACTCAGGGAGCCTGCGTATGCGTATGTTGTTATGCCTGTTGCGATTTTCCAGGTCGTCAAATTGCATTTCCAGGTAAGTCTGTCGCTTGGACTGATCGGTGATCGATGCTTGTAGTGCAGACAATGTAAGATTTGCAGAGTGACGTTCAGGCTTCAGTTGTTGAACTTTCGATTGTAGCTCTGTCACTGCTGACTTCACAGGGCATAGGTCTTGCTGCCAAGCAAGTTGAAGATCACGGCCCAGCTGCCTCATATCATCTTTGGACAGAAGCAATGATAGCAAAGCTTGCAGCTCTGGGTGTGAGGCAAGTGCATGAAGGGCAAATTCTGGGGATGGGAGGCCGGAGGTGGGACTGGGGCCCACAGGACTAGCTGAAGAGAGCAATGAGATCTGAAGGCATGACTCCCCTGGGCACGAGGCTGGGCTACCTCTCCATGTAGGGGATTCAGGGTTAGAGTTCCAAGTCGCAGTTCAAGCAGGTGTTGCCGGTTGGGAGGATAAATAATCCCGGGAAACTCCGTCGTGCTGTGGCTTCACAGAGCTAGTCCAGGTGGTGTCCTCTAAGGCCCTGCTGAAGTTGCGATTTGAGGCGACTTGGGGATATGGGGCAAAGGTTGGCGAGACATGATATGTGACTTGAAGAACATCCCCTTGGGCAATCTGAGCCTCGTTACTGGTTTGCGGCAGATGTTCGGCAGGTGAGCATGAAGGATTGGTAACCTGATCTGCCATAGGAGGGTGAGTTGGACCCTTAAGGAAATATTGCCCCTGAGAGATCAGCGGGTGGCTGGGGGACCAGACTGCTAGAGCAGAGTGCACCTGTGCAGGAAGTGTGGAAGGAGGCATGTAGTGGGCACCTGCAGTCAAGGGAGAGTGACTGGTAAAGATGACAAGACTCTCAGTGGTCCAATTTCCTGAAGTGTCCATAGGAGATCCTTTCTCTGCACCCTGTTCCATAGGGCTGGAGGATGGAGTCGCCCTATGCATCCCAAGATCTGTTAACCCCTGTGTGGTAAGGGGATGAAGGAACCATAGGGGTGCCTGAGGTGCTGAGGTAAAAGGCCTGGCCGCCATTTCAGGAGAGGACAGCAATCCAGCATCCTCGTGCGGATCCAAGATGGCGTCCACAGGCACGGGAGACTGCCGCCATGGCACCGAGTGAGAGTGTGGACACCCCAAGCTGCCGTGGCCATGTGGGAAGGCAAGGTGGGAGATGCGGGTTGTACCTGATGCGATGTGCTGATGGCAGTGCGTGCCCAACTCGGCTGTCTTCTTCACTATGCAGGTGCAGGGCCGGATCCTGGTGAGGTCCGCTAATGAGCAAGGCAGCGACAGGAGATGGAGCAGGAGAAACTCTTGCGGGGTCAGCGCTGGGTTGCCGGCTCTAAGCACAGGTCTCTTCCTCCTGCTGCAGTGTCACAGGGAAAGGTGGCGCCGAGGCGCGGTAAGCTCCAGCGCCAGTGTCTGGGTCCTGATGTCGAGGAGGACGAAGCGCCGCCGACTGCATGTGCCCAGTCCGGTAATCACTCTGTCCGTGCAGGCGCAGGGTCGGGTCAAGGTGAGGTCTGCTGGTGGGTTGGGCTGCGACAGGAGCGGGAGAGACTCCTGCGGGATCAGAGCTGGGGCGCCGGCTCTGGGTGCGGCTTTCTTCCTCCTGCTGCAGCGGCATGGGGGAAGATGGCGCCGAGGCGCGGGAAGCTCCGGCGTCTATGTCCAGATCCTGGAGTGGGGAGAAATAATTTTAAATGGAGATATCCCACAGGAAGGGAGACTTAAGCAGTTTAGCCGTCTTTCTAGCCCTTCTGTAACCCATTGCAAGCTGGCTTTCGTTGAAAAAACTGAAACCTGTGCGGAGCTCAGAATTCCTGCGTCCTCTCACTCACATGGCTAGCCACGCCCCCTTCGGGTGAGAGTTTATGGGTGGAAAGAATGTCCTGGAAAGAGTCATATAAAGGTTACATAAGACCGGAAGCATTGGGTATCCATTGTGGTATCCATTGTCGACAGTAAGTGATGCAGTTAATGGATGCCAAATAGAGATGGGCGAATGTCTCAAAATTAGGTTCGCCGACTTCGAATTTTCCAACAGAATTAGTTTCGGTCCGAATTACTTAGGGACGAATCGCGTTAAAAAACAGTTATTTCCTGGCTGCACAGAGCCTGTAGAGTGCTGTAGAATGTTGTGCCATGCTTAAATATGAAGAGGGAGCTTGGTTTGGTCTTCATACAACGCTGTGTTTTAGTATGACACGCACATGACTGCCGCCGCTCTTAGAATCGCTTCACTCTAAAATTCCCTCGGCACTTACGGGGCAAAACTGACCAAAAAACTGAAGCAGAAATTATAAAGTCATGGCAGCACCAGCTGGAAAAAACAAGTTGAGGGATAAGATCCTACCATAGCATCAAACAACACAGTAGTAGGTTACTGGAGCCAGCACAGGTCTCAGCACAGTAAGGGGACGTCACAGCAGGGGTCACTCCATGAGGCCAGAGCTTTAAACTGTCACAAAATATGACAGAACCTGTTCTGTTAAACGCTGATACATGTAGAGACCCCACCGAATGAATGGAGAGGGTGTCGGCAGTAATTTTGCGTTGACGTCTCTGATCATTTTGCCCTTCCTTTCATGTGTCAGTGACTGCTTTTAATCGGTCAATAATCCATCAGTATTGCTAAGGCCAAAAACAAAAAGGAGTTGATCCAAAACAGAGATGATCAGTAAATGGGATATTTGCATGTCTTCTTTGTTCTGTATTCACTCCTGCTTTTGGCTAGACAATCCTGATCCTTCCCATTACTTCTGACAGGTGAAAAGAAGGAGAAAACTAAACATAGTGGCAACGTCAGAGTGGTGAGGGTGGAAACAGCATTAGTAAACCACAGGGTGTTCCAGTGATACAGCGGTCACTTGGCAGCAGCATGAGTAGGCCACAGAGTGGCACAATGACAAATTCTGGAGGTGGCAGCAACATAAGGAGCCCAAAAAGTGGCACAATGACACAGTGTGGAGATGACGTCATCAACAGCAGCAGCATGAGGTCAGAGAGTGGCACCATGACAGAGTGTGGAGGTGGCACCAACAGGAGTAGGCCACAGAGTGGCACAATGACAGAGTGTAGAGGTCATGGCAGGAGCAACAGCAGCAGCATGAGGTCAGACAGTGGCACAATGACAAAGTATGTAGGTCACGGCAGCAGCCACAGCAGCAGCATGAGGTCAGACAGTGGCACAATGACATTCTGGAGGTGGCAAAAACAGGAGTAGGCCACAGAGTGGCACAATGACAGAGTGTGTAGGTCCCGGCAGCAGCCACAGCAGCAGCATGAGGTCAGAAAGTGGCACAATGACTGAGTGTGTAGGTCCCGGCAGCAGCCACAGCAGCAGCATGAGGTCAGAGAGTGGCACAATGACATTCTGGAGGTGGCAAAAACAGGAGTAGGCCACAGAGTGGCACAATGACACAGTGTGGAGGTCACGGCAGGAGCAACAGCAGCAGCATGATGTCAGAGAGTGGCACAATGACATTCTGGAGGTGGCAAAAACAGGAGTAGGCCACAGAGTGGCACAATGACAGAGAGTGGAGGTGACGGCAGGAGCAACAGCATGAGGTCACGACACCTGCAACAACAGCAGCAGCAGCATGAGGTCATAGAGTGGCACAATGACAGAGTGTGGAGGTGGGTGGCAATACCAGTCCCTGGTAAAGATGGTGGTAGGCAGATGGAGAAACTGGCAGCAGATGTGTGGCATCAGGCGGGTGGCGGCATCAGAATAGTGGCTGAGGCAGGTAGTTTGAACCCAGACTCATTTCTCAAAGTTTTGGTGAGGCGTCATGGCTGATGTAATCTGACACCTTCCTGCCTCCATCTCCACTGTATACTGCCACGGTGCTTGCGGGTCATCTGCATTGTCTTCTTCATCTACCTCCTCTAGCTGCTCCTGCTCTCCGCTCCTGTCACCTGGGTAGAAAAATCGCTCATTTCATCAGACAATGCTTGTGCTCCAATGTCCTCCTCCTTTTCCTCCTCCTCCTCCAGTTCAGTCCCCTCCGGACTCATATGGCCGCGAGATGTAGTCGCCACGTCTCCAGTCCCGCGCCCAGACAGATTTTTCAGCATCTGTTTCAGGACATGAAGCAGTGTAATGACGTTATTCATCCCGTAGTCCTGGTGACTGACAAATAACGTGGCCTCCTCGAATGGCCTCAGCAAACGGCAGGTGTCACGCATGAGCTGCCACTTGCTGACATCAAAGTTACACAGGGGAGTACTCCTGTCCACCTGGATCATCAAAAAATCGTTAATGGCCTTTCTCTGTTCATACAGTCTGTCCAACATGTGCAGGCTGGAATTTCAACAGGTGGAAACATCACATATCAGTGTGTGTTGGGGGAGGCCGTTCTGCCGCTGCAACTCAAGGAGGGTGTGCCTCACTTTTTAGGAATGGATGAAGTGCATGCATAGTTTCCTATCCATTTCAGAATGTTCTGAAGATCGGTGGAAGACTTCAGGAACCTTTTCACAACTAGATTGAACACATGCGCCATGCTCAATGCAGCGCGGACACCATGTTCCTCCCATTTTCTATCACCATGGTTCCGATTTGCAGTTGACGCGGAGAAAGCCACACGTCAATTTCTTGCTGCATGACGCGGAGCAGTTCCTCCCCTGTGTGACTTCGTTCGCCGAGGCAAGCCAGGTTTAGAACTGCGTGACACCGCTGTGCCCTACACATGTGGTATGATGGAGCAGTACTTGTGGAGGCTGAGATGGTGGTGGTGGTGGAAGAGGAGGAGGCGGACATTGGCGCAGGAGTCGCAGTTTGACAACATGGAAGAGAAAGCGGCGTCTCCTGTCCAAGTTGTTGTTGTGGCTGGGCAGGAAGCAAATTTACTCAGTGGGCCGTAAAGGACATGTACTGGCCCTGACCGTAGTTACAGCTCCACACATCCGCACTGCCATGCACCTTGGAACAAACCTATAAGCTCAAGGACTGGCCCACCATTTTTTATACATATTTGTGAAGGGCTGGTACTGCCTTTTTGGAAAAGAAATTACGACTTGGAACTCTCCATCTTGGCTCGGCACAGGCCATTAATTCTCTGAACGGTGCAGAGTCCACCATTTGGAACGGCAGGGACTGCAGTACCAACAACTTGGACAGGAGCACAGCCAGCTTCTGCACTTTAGGATGGTTGGACACATACTGTTGTCTCTTTGCAATCGCCTCGTTGAACGACTGCTGGCGCCATGAGTAGCGAGGAGCAGGAGCGTCTGGATTGGAAGATGATGGCAAAGAGAAACAACTCCCTTCTGCAGAGGTGGTGGAGCCTTGACTCGCTGCAATGGCATGCGTGCCACCGGGTGCTGCTGCGGCAGCAGGATGGACCACCCCATCTGAGCCACGTTTCTCCCAGGCCACCGGATGGTGACGCTGCATGTGTTGACGCAGGGCCATGGTGCCAACGTTAGCTCCCTGGCCACGCTTCACTTTCTGCCCACAGATTCTACATATACCCATATTCGGCTCCTCCAGTGTCTTAGCAAAGAACTGCCACACCACCGAGTAGCTGATTTTACCGCCAACACTCCGCACTAGCACCGCCGCTGCCTCGCTGAGCCCCTGTGTCGCTACTTTCTTGGACCTGCAAAGCGGGTTTTCTACCCCGTGGCCACTTGGCTCCCGACCTCGCACTGCTGCTACCCTGCTGACTCACGGCCACACTACCCACTTGCTGGCTGCGCCGCTGCCTGATGCGCAAGCTGACGCCCTCTTCTCCTGATGATGATGAAGCCCTTGCTTCACCTGGCTTCCAAGGATAGGATCTCCGGGCAGTGTCCCTGTATAAGGCAGTATCTCCGAGTGTTCTTGGGAAAGTTTCCTCTCATGGGGTATAAATAAGTGGATCGAAGGCAATAGTAGAAATATTAGGGTCCGGTGTTTTGGGTTTCTTAAGTGGGTCGGGCCTAGCCGCAGCTATCGGCAACTTTTCATCCTCTTCAGCACTCAAAGTCAGAATAGGTGCTATAGTGGAAGAGAGTATATAGAAGGAACCAGAGGCAGAGAGCAAAGGGTAGAGTGGTTGTGGGGTTAGTTGTGGGGCTGCCAGTGTACTAGTAAGGACATTATCACCCGACGGTTGCATGTTAGTATGTACAACAGCAGTACTGGGTTGAATGCAGAGAATGTTATTAGGTGTAGCAAGATGGCAGCTGTTCGACCTCGACCCGGAACTTTTGGGTTCTTTAGATTGGTTGGGGTATCAATATGGCCACCGGAAGTAGGAAGGACAGGGAACATGGGTGCATCAATATGGCTGCCTGTAACAGGAAGTGAGGAAGCATTAGGTGTAACTGTACCAAGATGGCCACCAGAAGTGGAAAAGGCAGAAAGGCAGGGCTTGGTGATGCATTTCTGGATGTAGAGGGTGTAAGGGCTACACTAAGATGGCCACCAGAAGTGATGGGCGGTTCTGGCATTGGAGCTGAGGGGGAAATACACGGAGGGACGGAAATACAAGGTGGGATTGGGGTTGGACGTCCACTCCCACAATTTATGTAATTTTCAGCACTAAGGGGGGGTTCTGCTGACCACAATTGGGACACTGCCAACATTGAGGATCGCGGTCGCCATGATAGGGCGTGGGTGCCCCTTTCATAACACAATACATGTATGCAGTTGTACTTCCCTTTTTATCTTTGTAGTCTACTTCAATGTAATTCTTTGCAATTGCAATGGCTGTTCTATACCATGCCTGAGCAGCCAGGAAGAGGCCATTATCCTGTAAAATACCTTTGCAATTTTTCAACGCTCCCTCCCACATGTGAACTTGCAATCTGCCTGCCTTGTGCGTATCACATAGTTTCATCTATTTTTTCACATTAGACACGTTCTTTTTTCCTTCCCTCTTAGATACCAGCTCAACCGGGCTAACATATCTTTCACATCGGGATTTAAGACCAAATATGATACTTAAGCTTTCCATCACGTTACGATGAATCTGACCCTTATCTTATTGCACGGGTGACTGGTTTCCCTATTTCGTGCTGTTATCAGAAGAAAGCACATGACTGCATTTGAGACTGGGTCCGTCTTCTCCCTTACGCTAGAAGCTAACGCCCTGTCAGAATTACACTGACGGAAAAAAGGAAATAGTGACTAACCCAGTCTCAATGTAAGATGTACAACTAGAAAATGCAGCCGCTAACTAGATCTACCTCCAGAACTGATGGTTTGCTAAGACTAATTCACAAGCAACCCTACCTAACTCTAATGTCTATCCAGGATGGCTGTACAGACACATCAGGGACTCCTTCACCCCGGCAAACCTCAGGGACTCCTTCACCCTGGTACACTGATTGTAATTCTATCTAATGTCAAATGAATACCCCCCTCTATCAAAGTCCTATAGCATCAGTTCTGTCTACCCACGAAAAGAATACAGAAAGAAAAGAGTACAATGCTACCCAGTCACCATGTGCACTTAAACCAATAACCAGTGTAAGCGTTCACTCGTGTTCGGCCGCCATCTTGGCCCGGCCTGGGGGACACTCTCGCTCTGGGATCGCCGCTTTGGTAAACGGAACAGCAGGTCGACACAGGTTTCTCATTAAATCTGGCTTCCGCCAGCTTTATTCTCCAACACAGGAAACATATACAGCAAACAAAATAAAATCCTAGGCCGTCCAGCCACTAACTAAACGTACAGAGAGTCCCTCTCTAGCAGTGGTCTGGGTCTACTACCCAGCCCCACAAACATGTACTCACACTGTACAATATAGTCCTTGGGCCTTGCTTCTCTCAAGCCTAGTGGGAAGAACCCAGGATACTCTCCTGGACAAGGCCTGCACGCATCCTCCACTGACTGTGAACCACACTTCCCCCTCTGGTATACTGAAGACCAGGCTATTTAACAGACCTTCAGCTGAGCAACTCTCCTAATTACCACCTGAGTAATTAACTCCTGGTTACCCTTGCCAGACTGCTGACCTTCCTCACTGACAGGCAGCAACTTGGTAACCCATAACTTGGAACTGCTGCATAACTGCTGCAGAACATTTAGTGGCGGAGAAATGCGATCTTCTAAGGTCGCACCGCCACATACCCCTCCCCTTTTCACCTTGCACAAACCTTCCTCCAGGGTCAAAGCACCTATTCTGGGGTATCCATCCTTGCAAGACACTCAGCAGCTGGTTTACTTTGAGGGACACGGTACTTTCCACCGAAAGAGTACAGGAGTCATCCACCAATCTCCTACTTATCCTCTTTTCCCAGCTACCTGTGACTTGCTGCTCATCCCAGTTAACACCTATGTTGTAACCTGTTGCTAAGGACAACGCCTCCCTAACCAGGATTAGGCTCTTATCTTGTTCCAGAGCCCTGGCTGATCTATCACTACCGATTATTTCTGAACTTCTACCTGTTGCCCTGGGTAACCTCTCTCCTACATCCTTAGATGCCAAGACCAAGGAATCCATACCCTGATCTACTGCAGGTTCCCAGCACTCACTCAGGCTATATTGGGCAACCGCCAGGTCACAATCCTTTCCTTTTCTCAACCTAATAGAGCTGGAACTTGTCCTTGCACTACCGCACATCTCCGTGACTACCCTATGAGTATCTCTGCTGGTAACAGCGCCTTCCTTTCCGCTGCCTGACTGTTCTCTACTAAAGACCCATCAGGGCACGCACCATAATCCTGAAACATATACACTTTTCCTCACTGATTATCTTCTTGTCTTGTAGTTCTGAGTCTGCAGGACTAGATTTCTCCCCACTACAAAACCCTTGGTTCTCCCCTACCATCACATGAGGACTGCCACCAATCTCATGTATTTGACCCGTGTTCCCTATCTCAGCAGATGTACTTTCCTCTGATGCGGGCCCATCGTACCCCTGCTCTGTAACATTGGAGACCCTGCATCTCATAGTCCTGAGGTACAGCCTCTGTCCCAAAACTAACCTCCGTTACGCTGGGTTTCAGACCCTCAGGCTGGGAGGACAGAATCCCTTTCCTAGGATCCTGTTCACACTTGTCTGTACTGATCATCTCCACAGCAGTGTCCTGACTTTCCCCTTGCTGTGGGATATCCACCTGCTCTTTCCCATAGGAAACCTGATCTCCCTTACTACCTACCTCAATCTTCACTGGATTATCCGGCATCTCACAACCATCTGTTACTTCCCTCGTTTTCCTCTGTACCTCACTAGTGCTTGGGCACCTACTCCCCTCGGCTGTGTCTAGCAGCTCCCAATGGGGAGATTCTTCCTCCATATCTCTGGTACCCGTTACCATGGGAGAACTCTCGGTGTCCGTTAGGACCACTCCTGCACCTGGCATGCTATAGGGCTTATCTGGTATCTTAGAGTCAATACTGGACCCTTGTACATGGTTCACACCCTTCCCCATCTCAGAGTCTGCTATGTCTACAGTGCTGCTTGGGGATACGTTTATCACCTGGACCCCAATTACTTCACACCTACTAGCAGGGCAACCACATTCCGTCTCTAGCCTTTCCCTGTCATGCACCACGCTTGCAGGGTGTAGCTCTTGCAACACATTCACCTCTTCTAGAGCCCTAGTAGCAGAAGACACTTGGTTGCTACTAGAGATGACATTGGTTTCACAAGAAATAACCCATTTTCCTTCATGGCCATCACTTCCGGGACTCATAACTTCTGCACTACCCTCAGACCAACTATCATCTAGAGGGAATGAACTAGCCTTCTCTTCTGCTATAGCTGCCAGTTCACACTGGGCACTACCCTGAGTTGTACTAAGGTCACAAACCACAGGGACTACATTACCTGCACTACTTGTGCTGTTGTCCACCACTACCACTGGGGGCGCATCTGCAACCTGAACGTTACACTCACGTTCACACAGTGTGCTCTGGTCAGTGGTAGACCCATTGACCATCTGGAACCCAGGAGCTTCACTAACAACTGCGGGGCATTCATACTCATGACTTTTCCCCACCGGAAGAGCATTGGATACCTTGTTGCTACTGGCAACCACCTTAGCTCCCCTGGAGATGATCGTGTTAACCCTTTTCTCCTGGTTATCTCTCACAGGACACACATCCTCTACAGTACTCCGAGCGCTGTTAACCCCAACCTCTAGGGGCATACCTGAGCTAGATTGCCCTCCTGCTGGAGCCGTCATTCCTAAAGAAGCTAGTTCACTCTTTACACTAACTTCATTATTGTCCAGGGACACCTTTCCCTGGGCACTTCTCTCATTAGCCCTGTCTAACTGACTTACTGCAGTCATGTGCGGGGATGTTTCCTTCACATCCCCCGCAGGTGCAGCAGACGTCTGACTGCTACTGGCACCCCCCTGTTCAGACAGAGCATTTTTCACAAAAATAACATTTTCAATAGACAACTCAGCATGCAATACCTCCGTCCAGCCCGGCCAAGTCCTCACACAATTTATGTGTCCATTTAACAGTGTCACTTCATGTGTCATTAGTAACAGGAACAGTCTTACCCCATTCCAGTCGGGTCTCCTCGGTGGGGATTCGCCCACCCTATTCTTAGGGACTTTAGTCGGTGACAATTTTGGTACTCCCCTCTTAGGCAGTGGCACAACCACCTCCGGGGTGGGAAATGGCCAGAAGAGGGGATCCCCTTCAGCTATTCCCACCGCTTCCTCCCACAACTGCCAAAACTGAGGAAAGTCTCTGCCCAATATGAACTCCATATCCAGTCCCTGCCCTCCAGGACTTTGATTGCTTCCTGCGACCCATGCTTTCCCCAGCTGGTAAAAGTTCAGACAGCACCAGTCTCTTTCCAGCAAACCCACAGTCCCTGTGCTGGGGTGGTCTGGCCCTTTCAAAGCGACTGTAGCAATCCTATGCAGCTTTGTAGGATCAGCAAACCAGTCCTTCCAATGCACAGTCATTTTTCAGAAGCAGTAGTGGTTTTGCTGCTGGCCCTTTAACTTAACCCCGCAGCCCCAACACTGTGCAAAATTCACCAGTCCACTGGTTCAGCACTCTTGTGCCCATTCAATTGTGCCACACAGTTACTGTGTCAGTCCTGAGGCCTATGTGCCCATCGCATACCTCCACCATATGTAAGCGTTCACTCGTGTTCGGCCGCCATCTTGGCCCGGCCTGGGGGACACTCTCGCTCTGGGATCGCCGCTTTGGTAAACGGAACAGCAGGTCGACACAGGTTTCTCATTAAATCTGGCTTCCGCCAGCTTTATTCTCCAACACAGGAAACATATACAGCAAACAAAATCCTAGGCCATCCAGCCACTAACTAAACTTACAGAGTGGGGTGGGATCCTGTGGGGAGGGATCCTGTGGGGTGCCATGCTGCGGGGTGCAATGCTGTGGAGTGGGATGCTGTGGGGAGGGATGCTGTGGGTAGGGATCCTGTGGGGTGCCATTTGGGGGGGCTGTGGGAGAGGGGAGGGGTCTGTGGGGAGGGATGCTGTGGGGAGGGATCCTGTGGGGTGCCATGCTGTGGGGTGGGATACTGTGGGGTGGGATCCTGTGGGGGGGCATCCTGTGGGGAGGCATGCTGTGGGGAGGGATCCTGTGGGGTGGGATGCTGTGGGGAGGGATGGTGGGGGCCGATTGGGGGGGATGTGGGATCCTGTGGGGTGCGATGCTGTGGGGAGGGATTGCTGTGGGGAGGGGATGCTGTGGGGAGGGTCTGTGGGGTGGGATGCTGGGGGGATTGGGGTGCCATGCTGGGGGGATTTATTTGGGGAGGGTCTGGGGTGGGAGGGTCCTCGTGGGGTGGGAATCTGATGTGGGGGATCCTGTGGGGTGGCCATGCTGTGGGGAGGGATCCTGTGGGGATGCTGGGAATCCTGGGTGGGGTACGGGGGATGCTGTGGGGTGGGATCTCCTTGTGGGGGGTGGATGCTGTAGGTGGAAGTCCTGTGGGGTGGATGCTGTGGGGAGGGATGCTGTGGGTGGGTTTGCTGTGGGGAGGGATGCTGTGGAGAGGGATCCTGTGGGGGGATCTGTGGGTCATGCTGTGGTGTGGGATGCTGTGGGAGAGGGTGTGGAGGGGATGCTGTGGGGAGGTCTGTGGGGAGGGATCCTGTGGGTGCCATGCTGTGGGGTGGGATCCTGTGGGAGGCTTTGGGGAGGGATGCTGTGGGGTCGGATGCTGTGGGGTGGGATCCTGTGGGGAGGGATACTGTGGGCTGGGATCCTGTGGGGTGCCATGCTGTGGGGTGCCAGGCTGTGGGGTAGGATCCTGTGGGGTGGGATGCTGTGGGGAGGAATCCTCTGGGGTGGGATGCTGTGGGGAGGGATCCTGTGGGGTGGGAGGCTGTGGGGTGCCATGCTGTGGGGAGGGATCCTGTGGGTTGGGATGCTGTGGGGAGGGATCCTGTTGGGTGGGATGCTGTGGGTGGGACTTGATTGTGGGTGCTGGGAGGGGGGTGACATGATGTAGGGGTGCTGGGGTGACACATGATGTGTGGTGCTGGGGGAGGGGGGGGAGGGATCGTGGGCTGAGGGGAGGAGGTGGGATGATGTGGGGTGGATTGGGGGGGTTCAGGGGTAGGACTCTGGGGTGTTAGGGAATCCTTCTCTGTGTTATCTACCTGTGGTGGCGTTGAGATCTAAGTCTATCTGTGTAAATCCTCCTGCTAGCATTGAGTTATCTAAGCACTATCTGTGTTATCCTACCTTTTGGTTGAGTATCTAAGCTTTATCCTGTGTTTTACCTAACTTTTGGCATTGAGTATCTAAGCTTATCCTGTGTTATCCTACCTTTTGGTGTTGAGTATCTAAGCCTATCCTGTGTTATCCTACCTTCTGGCGTTGTGTATCTAAGCCTATCCTGTGTTATCCTACCTTTTGGCGTTGAGTATCTAAGCCTATCCTGTGTTATCCTACCTTTTGGCGTTGAGTATCTAAGCCTATACTGTGTTATCCTACCTTTTGGCGTTGAGTATCTAAGCCTATCCTGTGTTAAGTTACCTGCTTTTCCTGGCGTCTTGCGGCGTATAGTGATGTGTACTGTACATACCGCTATACGCCGGGTACTTTAGAAGCATGTGTTGGCCGGCGTGTACTTCTATAATGGTGTGTGCCGAGTCCCATAGACTTTTACATGTCACTTCCGGCGCGCAGTACACATTGGGGAAACCAGCAGGTTATCATAGCTTTCAGTGAGAGCTATGAATTACTGTATTTGTGGGCTGTACTACGAGTGCATTGCACTAAGGGTGTCTACCACTATATGGTCACTGTATGGAGGTAATATACAGTCTGCAGAGCCTGTGTACACTGTTGTCTTCCACTATATGGTCACTGTATGGAGGTAATATACAGTCTGCAGAGCCTGTGTACACTGGTGTCTACCACTATATGGTCACTGTATGGCGGTAATATACAGTCTGTGGAGCCTATGTACACTGGTGTCTACCACTATATGGTCACTGTATGGAGGTAATATCCAGTCTGCAGAGCATGTGTACACTGTTGTCTTCCACTATATGGTCACTGTATGGAGGTAATATACAGTCTGCAGAGCCTGTGTACACTGGTGTCTACCACTATCTGGTCACTGTATGGTGGTAATATACAGTCTGTGGAGCCTGTGTACACTGGTGCCTACCACTATATGGTCACTGTATGGAGGTAATATACAGTCTGCAGAGCCTGTGTACACTGTTGTCTTCCACTATATGGTCACTGTATGGAGGTAATATACAGTCTGCAGAGCCTGTGTACACTGGTGTCTACCACTATATGGTCACTGTATGGTGGTAATATACAGTCTGCAAAGCTTATGTACACTGGTATCTACCACTATATGGTCACTGTATGGAGGTAATATACAGTCTGCAGAGCCTGTGTACACTGGTGTCTACCACTATATGGTCACTATATGGGGGTAATATACAGTCTGCAGAGCCTGTGTACACTGGTGTCTACCACTATATGGTCACTGTATGGTGGTAATATACAGTCTGCAGAGCCTGTGTACACTGGTGTCTACCACTATATGGTCACTGTATGGAGGTAATATACAGTCTGCAGAGCCTGTGTACACTGGTGTCTACCACTATATGGTCACTGTATGGGGAATAACATCTGCGAGCTTGTGTACACTGTGCTACACTATATGGTCACTGTATGGAGGTAATATACAGTCTGCAGAGCCTGTCACTGGGGTTACCACTTTGGCCTGATGGAGGTATTACAGTTGCCAGGCGTGTACATGTGTCTCCCTATATGGCATGTATGGAGGTAATATACAGTTTACAGGAGCCTGTGTACACTGTTGTCTTCCACTCTATGGTCATTGTATGATGGAAATATTGGTTGTAGTGTAGAGGTTTATGTTCAGGCACAGTTTGGTGTTATACAGTTTGGCGGTATCACCCAGCTCTCCTGGATGCTGAATAGGCTATCCAACGTCTAGGAAAGCTGGGTGACAGCTATCCCTTCAATTAGCTTTCTTCTAGAGCCGTTACATGGTTATAGTGGGCGTGGTTTTTGTAAAGGGGTGTGACATGATGTGAAAGGGGCGTGGTAATGCAAATTGTTAATGGGGCCGTATTCAGGTTTAAGGCCTAGGGCAGCATGACCTATAAATACAGCCCTGGTAGGCTGCATGCGGTATATCCGATAAGTGTTTACCAATAAGTTTCTTAAGCGTTTGTGAAGTATATCCAATATACTGTAAAGAACAAATGGAACATGTTATGACATAAATAAGATTGGTAGTGTTACAATTGATATACTGCCGGTTATTATGTATATATTGGTTAGCACATGATGTAACACAGCTAGAGATCACAATTTTTGAACAACACTGGCATCTAGTGTGTCCACATTTAAATGTGCCATGATGCCTTAACCAACAGCTTGAATTAACCCCTGATCGATCACTAATGTACAAACTTGGAGAAAGTATTTGTCCTAGGGTTGTAGCTCTCCTAGCCACAGATCTAACACCTGATTTAAAGATATCCTTATATGCAGGGTTTAATGCCAATAAAGGATATTATTTATTAAAGATCCTGCATATATCTTTATAGTCCCTGCTGTATGTAGTAGAGAAAGCAAGAGGTGATGACTGAACATCAGGCTTAGCCTTTGAATCCTTGACCTGAAGAAGACTCGATCTATCCCTATTCCTGGCAATGTTGTGGGCATGATTCAAAGTCCATTGTGGATATTTTCTATGTGACAAACAAGTTTGTACATTAGTGTTTTTTTTTTTTTCCTTGCATACGTTTTGTATACTATTTCCTCATGACATCATTGATTGCTCACCTAAATACCTGTGTGTTCTTTAGAGAAATGTGCCTATGATGAAGGGCTGTTGCACAGCCTGAAACACGAATGGCGGGTTTTCCTGTTTTTGTCCTGTTTTTTGCTCCATGTTTGGCTTTTAATTTTGGCATAATAAAAGTTTTTTATTTTTGGAAGCTGGACCTTTTCTCTCTCTTTTAAATGCAACTTTTAAATAGGTGTTTTTCACTTTGGCACAGCACAGTTTTGTTCAAAAACCCACCTTGTACTTATATTAGGATACAGAAATTTTCTAGTAACTGCAGGTGTATTTAATAGGTGCAAAACCCACCTATTATTATCCGTATAACTTTTAAATAGGTGTTTTTCACTTTGGCGCAGCCCAGTTTTGTTCAAAGACCCACCTTATACTTATATTAGGATACAGAAATTTTCTAGTAACTGCAGGTGTTTTCTGGGTGCAAACCCCTTTTCTTATCCGTTAACTTTTAAATGGTTTTTTTCCCTTTGGCACAGCCCAGTTTTTTCAAAACCCCCTTTTCTTTTATTAGGATACAGAAATTTTTAGAAACTGAGGTATTTCATAGGTGAAAAACCCCCTTTTCTTATCTGTAAAACTGGGGGTTTTTTCATTTGGCGCACCCAGTTTTGTTCAAAGACCCCCTTATATTTATATTAGGATACAGAAATTTTAGTAACGTGTTGTATTTCATTGGTGCAAAACCCCACCTTTTTATCCTATAATTTTAAATCTTATTGCACTTTGGGTTACCCCAGTTTTTTCAAATAGCCAACTTGTACTTAAATTTGGGAAACAAAATTTTTTGGTTATGTTGGTGATTTCATTGGTGAAAAACCACGTTTTTTTACCCTATAACTTTTAATAGTTTTTTGAGTGGTGCATCCTATTTTTTTTTAAAATGCCAGTTGTACGCAAAAAAAAAATTCTTTTAACGTTTGGTTTGTCATTGCTGCAAAAAAGCAATTTCTCACCGTGTAATTCTAAATTTTTTTTGTGCTCGGTAAAACTCATTTTTGGCCAATAAGCCTTGTATGTAGTTTTTAAAAACTATAAATTCTAGTCCTTCTGGGCAGTTGAAATCCTGGGACTGAAGGAAAAAATACGGTTATTTTGTCTTAGTTCTTACCAGACGCATTTAGGTATTCGCTGAAAAAAATTTTTTCCCAAATCCTATTTGGGCTGTGGGAAATTAGGGGGTTTTTAAGAATAGTTTTTTTCCCTCTTTCAAAAAAAGGATGTCAAAAACTCTCCATACCTTCTTAAATTTTTATCTTTTTGAACAGGAGCAAAATACGGGGGAAAGGAGCAAAGAGGGGTGTGGGACATGGGTAAGGGGTACAAAAAGGTGCTCCTTCCAGTGTGGCGACAACACGAAAAGTAGGGGAAAAGTCGGTTGCGGACCCCCGGGCCCGTCACCCCTGGGTCAGGGCCTGTGAAATCTCATAACAACAGCGTCGCCAAACTGTTCTTCGTGGTTAATGCAAACCTGCACCAGCAGTTTATCTCCTTTCCTCTAGTACGGCCACAAATTCGTCATCGAATTGTCAGCATCCGCCAAATGAAGGAAGGCAGCCCAAATTTTAACTCGTGTACCCACCCGTGGATAAACCCTTTTTGAAGACCCTTTTATGACAAAGCGGTTGGGGTCGAAGGGAAATTTTAAAAGATCAAGAGGCAAAAAGGTATTTTGTCTGCTCTGGCCCAATCGCTGATGCCTCAGAGGAAGAGAAGGAAGCCCTTAATCGGAAAAATCCCGGGGGGTCCCGGAACGCCTTGCAGTGCTGCTGCTTTTGCCCAAAGCCGGGATGCAGAATGTAGGACGAGGGAATCACCTGTGTTAATGATGATGTGCGACATTCAGATCCAACTGGTCTTTTTAGCAGAATTTGTTGCGAGTGGCTTTATCACTGGGAGGGGGAAGACGATGGGGATTTCAGTATGGATCCCCTCAAAAAAACAGGCGGTCCACAAATCCGCTGAAATTATTCCCCCAGCCACGATCACGGGAAACACCCCTCCCCCTTACGCCCAAAAAGGTCCCGGCCCCTCAAGCCCGGGCCTTTTTTGAGCAAGCCTCCCGATTCCCCAGCATGTCATATCCCCCTTTTCCGTAAACGCATGGTAGAGGGAAAAAATCTTTTTGGGGTTTAAGACCACCCAAATTCTAGTCACATGCAGCGAATGCAGGTTGAAAAACGAGGGAAAAACTTGGCCCAAAAAAAGGCCCCCCCGATGCCCGGGGTTTTCCAAACCCCTGTCACACCCTCTGCTCCGCCTGCTCTCCCCCGCCACACCAAGCATTTTTCAGCTCCCATGTTCCCGAGTCTGATCAAGGATCGCCTCCGCTTCAGCCTCCAACGTCGCCGAGTACCACCAGAGACCCATCCTTCCCATTCTCCTTCTACCAGTTTGACGACCTGCACGCCGTCAGCAGCCAGTCTACCCAGCCAGCCTTCTGCCCTACCGGGTTTTGGGGAAGCAGAGGAAACACTTTAACCCAAAAACATCCTAAAGCCAAAAGCCTGAATGTGGGCATTGCCAGCCTTTTTGGCCTTGGACATGTTGCCTTTCCGTCTGGTGGACACAGATGGTTCCGCCCACTCAGGGCCCCTTGCCTGCCCCCAGTACCAGATGCCGAGCAAGCATTTCTTTTCCAGAAAAGCCGTCCCTGCCCTGGCCAGCCACGTGTCATCTATAATTTTAAGCGCGTTGTCTGCATCTGTGTCTGGAAAAAATCCATCTGACCACCGACACATGGACTAGTAAGCACGGCCAAGGCCGCTATATCTCTGTGACAGCTCACTGGGTGAGCGGGGTGGATGTCTCTGGTGGTAACGGTGTCTCTCGGGTCGGCGCACGCTCTTCAAAACCGAAAGGGGATGGTGCGGGGTCTTTCACCCAAGGTCCTCTGGGGGCATCACGTCCCCAGAGAAACCAGGCCGTGTTGAAATAATTTTCTTGGAGACCATCCACACACAGGTCAGGAGCTGTGGATGGCTCTTCGCAATGAGACCGAGCGCTGGCTGGGTGCCAAGAACCTTGTGCCAGGCAAGGTGGTGTGCGATAACGGTCGAAATCTGCTAGCCGCCCTTAAGATCGGTAGGCTGGAGCACATCCCTTGCCTGGAAACCGTCATGAACCTCGCCCGTCCAAAAATTTTTCTAAAGCGCTACCCAGGTCTGGACTGCCTGCTGAGGAAGGCTCGAGGTCTGAGCTCACAATTCTTCCGTTCGCACACTGCTTCATCCCGCCTGGCTGCGTTGCAGTGTCAGCTCGGCCTCCCCGTCAACCGTCTCAATGTTGATGTGGCAACACGCTGGAATTCCACCCTCCACATGCTCCAGCGATTGTGGCAGCAGCGCAATGCCATTACGCAGTACGAAGTGACACATGGCCTGACAAGCAGCGGTGCCACCGAGAGTGGAGGCAGGTGAAAGAGCTCTGCACCATCCTTGCCAGTTTTGAAGAAGCCACCAAAATGCTCAGTGCGGACAATGCCCTTGTCAGCATGAGCATTGTGGTGATCTTAGTTCTGGAATTATTGTTGGACACTCTGAAACATCAGTTCCCGCCAGCGACGGAGGAGGAGACGGACACAGATGCGGTCACGGAGCCTCTCTCTCTGTCAAATCCAGAAGGCCCGACAATTTCACAATTTTATCGGTCTTCATTAGGCAGTGGTTCGGGGTCCAGGGCTAGTGCAAGGCGGCACCTCAGCTCTCAGGGTGCATCATCTGAGGCAAATCATTGCTGTGTTGAAGCTGTGCCAGAGGAAGATAGGGTATTCCTGGACACCGACGTTACCGATGTCCCTGCCTTGGAAAGAGGTTGGCACGGATTTGAGGAAGATGAGTAAGATCAGTTTTCTACTGTCCCTCGACCCAGAGGCTTGGGAATTCAAGGCTCCATCTCTCACATTTGTGCTTGGATGTTCCATTTCCTTCCACATGATCCTCGCATTAAGGCCATCAAAATGAACAAAAGTTACTGAGTGGCCACCCTCCTCGATCCCCGGTACAATGCAAAACTCAGTACTTTCCTTCCACCCACCCAAATAGAGAGTAAAATGCAGGAATTGGAGACCTTGCTGATTGATCAACTGGAGACATCTGTTGCATCTGCTTCACGTTCTTCAAATGTCACGGTGGAACAACGTCAGCAATGTGATAGCAGTAGAGTGCCAAGTAGCCGTAGCGGCAGCAGCAGGCATTGTGGCAGAAGCCTAATGGGTGACCTCTAGCAATCTTTATTTACCACCTCACCAACGCATGTAATGCAGGGCACACATACAACACACAGAGACCGGCTTAAGATCCTGGTGCACGACTATCTGCGTCTGAACACCGATGTTTTTGGATATGTTCCGGACCCAATCGACTTCTGGGTATCCAAAATGGATGAATGGCCCGAGCTCGCTCGCCACGCCATAGAGGTGTTTTCCTGCCCAGCAGCCAGTGTCATATCTGAGCGGACCTCAGCACAGCTGGAGGAGTCATGACAGACAAACGCATCCGGCTTTCTACAGATAATGTGGATCGTTTGACTTTCATCAAGATGAATCAGGCATGTGTAACGGATTGGCGCTGACCGTTGATATCTGGGTGTGGATCCTCAGGGCCCACCACAGGCAAAGATGGCAGATGCAGGTGGTGGGTAGCCAAAGTGCAGGTCTGGGTACTGGAGGCTGATAAATGGATGCTGCAGTAAACATAAGACAGAGTCCCAGACAGGTGCCAGAATATATTTAGCAGCAGGTACAGCAGCTAAGAGGTCAAGCTCTAGTGCAGAAGACAACAACGACTGACAAAGTGTACAGGTAGGAGGTTCCTTAAGTAGCCAGGGGTCAGAGATTACAGGGCAGGAACAGGAACACTGTCTCAATAAATGTGGTGCAGTGACGCGCGCATGCCTCTAGAGGGAGCAGGTGTGCGCACAGGACGCCAGTGAGCTGGAGGAAGCAGAGATGGTGAGGCTTGAGCAGTGGAAGGAGCCATGACAGGTGCGTGCAGAGAGCCAGGGACATCAGGGAATGTCGCATCAGTGGCCAGGACACAGGAGACACGGGCACGCTGTCGGCCCATAGCAGGGACCATGGCGTGAACCGTGACAGTACCCCCCCCCCCCCTTAAGCCCTCCCCTCCGGGCTAGCCGGGTACCCACAAAACGACTAGGGGTAACCACCTCCTCCTCGGTATCCCTGGAACTGTCGTCAGAGGAGGTGTCAAGAGAGTCCCGGAAAACTTCTTGGACCTGGGGAGAAGAAGCAGAAACAGTAGACAGGTGTCTTTGCAGACCAGAGGCGCTTCCTGCAGATGTGAATCTTCCACCGGCACAGCAGAACAAACGGGCAGAGAAACGGGAGGGCAGGGCTGCTCCAGATGGGCGGGCTTGAGGCAGCGAGAGTGGCACTGCTTGCCCCATTGGACAACCTCACCCATTCTCCAGTCCAGGGATGGGCTGTGAAGCTGGAACCACGGCAACCCGAGTAGAACTGGAGCAGATGAACTTGGCAGGACGTAGAAGGAGATGTCCTCTTGGGGGAACTTTCCAATTTGTAGAGATACAGGCTGGGTGGGTACTGGACCCCCGGCT
>JAODAL010036188.1:0-42001 GCA_025379985.1 Phyllomedusa bahiana
ATTTTTGTTAAGAGGCCTAATTTTCGCCCGGATCGACCCCCCTTTTGGGAATAACGATTTTTCCCAAATGTCTGAAAAAATTAAAGGGGCCGCAAAACGTTGGCAGACATAAGGGGATTAGGGTGGATTTGCCCTATCACAAATCTCCTGCAACCCTCGTCCCGGTCCAGCGCATCCGTGCCCCACTCTAGCGCGCCCCGCCCCCCCGCACCTCGGGTCCGGGGTCCCGCCATCCCACGCCCGGTCTCCAGACTTAACCGGCCATGCTCCTGCCCTCCATCTCTTCCCTGGGCGTGCCGGCGCCCCCCCTTAGGGAGCCGCGCGCGCTGGCACAAATTTTAAAAGGGGACAGTGCGCCGTAATTGGCCATTACCGGCACTGCTCCTTTTTTACCCAGCCTCTTCCCAGGGGGCCTTTTTTCGGATCTTTATGCACATGCCTTTTGGGGAAAGCGTTCCAGAAAGCCTTGTCTTGCCACCGTTACCAACCCATTTGCTTACTTTACCGACCACGAACCTTGCCGCCTGCCCTGATTTCCCTGTCTACTTTCACAAACCCGCCGCCTGCCCTGCCTCCGCCTGTCCCCACAAACGACCCGACTCCGTTTCTTACCTCCCTACCCTTGCCGCCACCGCGGGAAACCCCCGCCAGTGGTAGTGAACGGGGGACTCCCGCCGCACAATCCATCCCCTTTGGGGCGGGCTCTGGTGAATCCCGGGCCCCACTTAGTTTCCCACCCCCTTTTGGGGGGCTTACCCTCGCCTGCGGTGGTCCAGAGGATCCACCTCCAACCGTTACTAAGATCCGGCCAGGATCCCGCCAAGGTTCCTTGCCGACGTCGCCAACACACCACCTCGGGGTCCAAAAATCAAAACAGATCGCGCAAAAAGCACACACTCGACAGCCTCCCCTCGCCTCCTCCATAAAAAACTGAAAAATTTTAAAAATTTGCATGCGCCAAATGCCAGAGTCTGACCAACAAAATTAATGAACAAAGTATTAAATACTAAGAAAAATTGACTAGGGGGGAAAAACTGGACAGGGCTGGAGAGAGCTACAAGGGGGCGTTCTTGCGGGGTTACAGTCTATTTAAAAAGGATCGAAAAAACCCGGGAAAGGGGGGAGTGCTGTCCTAGTAAAACCCTATCAACCCAAACACTGGGGGAAGATATGGGTATGGGTAATGAACATGTGGAATCATTAGGGTAAATATACAGGGGGGTAACAATAACAATATAATAGAAATGGGGGGTCGCAAGCAGAGGTTCCCAACCCTAGTCCCAAGGCACACCAACAGGCATTTTTTCTGGTTTTTCCAACATTGCACAGTGAAGCATTTTTGTCAGGCTTTTCTGCACAGGTATATCATTATTTCAGTCATTCTGTGGAGATCCTGAAAACAGACCTTTGGTGTCCCCTTGAGACAGGTTGGGGAAACCTCGTGCATAGGCCCCCAAAATTAACAAACCCAGGGAAGATGTACTCCCACAAATAAAAGGCGGCTAATCAAATGAGGTTAATTGGGGCGATTTAAACTATCCAGACATAAATTGGAACTGAAGTTTGTAACCCTCTCATAAAGGAAACGGTTTTTTAATAACAAATGATAATACCTTTGCCAAATGGTCAGGAACCGCTAGGGGAAAGGCCCCCTTCTAGACCAAATTTTAAACAAATAGACCTGACGGGTAACAAAGGTTCAGGTTGGGGGGCACCTAGGGAATATACCAAAATATAAAAAATTTTCCTTTTTTTCCTTCAATAATTTTTTTCCAGGAGCCCAAAAACACAATTTTAGGAAGGCTAATTTTTATTCTGCTTGGGGGGCCCCTAAACCGTATTGACGGGGACAATTTTAAAAGGCAGAACTAATACTAAAGGGGTTTTTTTAAAAAAACCTAGGCTACCACTGGAGGGGTACATACCTTATGAATAAAAAATAGAAACAGAAAAACCCAATGTGGTCAACAGGGGTGAAAAGGGCAATAAAAAACAAAAAGAAAGCGTTTCACCCCACAAAACAGAGGGGATGAAGGCCTAAGAAGCTATAGGGAAAAAAAAAAGTGTGTAAAATAAAGATAAAGAAGCAAACGGAGACGGAAAAAAATTTCTAAAGAAAGTAAAAATAACCCCCAAAAAATTTTTTTAATAAAAAAGTAAAAAGAATTTAAAACAAAAAGTTGGCCCTTTTAAAAAACTGAGGAGAACAGTAAGGGGGGATGAAAAAAAGAAAATATTAAACCTTTTTTCTCCACTGTATTTACCAAGGAGGATACTTCCTGTTGAACAGAGAGATTGGGAAACTCCAACTAAAAGTTTCTTGTCTAACCCAGGAAGAAGTGCCTCCGTCTTAGGAAATTAAAAAAGACAAACCCCAGGGCCAGATGGCATACACCCACGTGTCCAAGAGAGTTTGTAGTCAAATACCCCTATTCTTAAAAATTCATGGACTTCTAATAACGGGGGGATTCCCAAAATTTGGGCAAGCAAATTGGGGCCAATATTTAAAAAGGGGGCAAAAAGTGACCAGGGAAAATATAGCCAGTAACTTAACCTCGTTAGTTAAAAATGTTTTTAAGTTTTCTCAAGATGCTACCTGGAGTATCTCACGAAAATAAATTATAACGCCGTTTCCCCATGGGTTTTATAAGGATCGGCCTTCAAAATAATCTCATCAGCTTCTATGAGGGAACATGCTAGCTGGATCGGGTGAGGCACTGGGTGCATTATCTAGATTTTTTTTTAAAACATTTGATACGGGGCCCCATAAAAGGTTGGTAAAAAAATAAAATGCTTTGGGCTGGGGAAAATGTTGCAAGTGGGGAAGTAACCCGGCTCACTGATAGAAAACAAAGGGTATAAATTTAAAGGGACATACTCAGATGGGGTCGCTGTTACTATGGGACCACAAGGGTCAGTATTTGGGGGCCCATCCTCTTTAACATTTCAATTAAAGACTTAACGGAATACACAGAGAATATCAATCTTTGCAGAGATACAAGCTCTATAAAGTAAAACAATAGAGGATAATATTTATTACAAAGGGGTCGGATAAGTTGGGGGCCCGGCAGGGACAACATGGCAGATGAGGTTTAATAAACACTGATAAAATGCAAGGTTATAGCACATGGGGATATAAATCCATTACGCGTGACTACATGTTAAATGGAAAGAACACTGGTAAGAAAGTGACAGAGAAGGTAGCTTGGAATCCTGGTGGTAGCAGTAAACTTAATTGTAGCAGCCAGTGTCAGCAGCATAGCAGCCAAAGCAAATGTGATCATGGGGCATTAAAAGGGCATAGATGCAGCATGAAGGGAACATTATTCTCGTTCAATTATAGCAAGTCACTGGTTAGGACCCCACATGTATATTGTGTACAATTTTGGCGCACCAGTGCACAGGAAAGACATTGCTAGAGCTTTGAACAGGTTGTAAGAGGCGCAAGGCACAATCATTGTTGTGGATGATACGTGTCACCGTATGCTGGTTATCCGGTTGAAGGTAAGAAGCCCAACACAGATAGTAGGTGTCAGATGCATTAGGAAAACTAGAACAGATCCTTGTTATTATTAGCATAAACTGCAAGATAGCAGTTACTCCGGGCCGGGCTTAGACCGAGGCTGGCCAAGAAGCTGGGTGGGAGGTCGCTCCCAGCCATTATCCAGGTCCAGGCCACGTTTTTGTTCATCTCAGTCAGAAGCCTGTATAAGTCAGGTGAGCTGGGGGGGTGGAGAGTACGTGCTCCCGGGGGGGGCGGGGGGGGGGGGGGGGGGGGGGGGGGGTGAGGGGGGGGGGGGGTGGGAGGGGAGGATGGGTGCGGGGAGGTGCGGGAGGAGGAGGGGGAGGGGGGAGAGGGGCGCGGGGCGGGGGGGTGCGAGGGGGGGAGGGGGAGCGGAGGGGGTTAGAGGGTCAGAGCAGTTGGAGTAAAGACGCTGTTTTGCACGGTCTAGGATCGTGAGGCAGGATATCGCGCTGGAAGCAGGGCCCCTGCCGGGCGATCGCCCCCCCCAACGGACTGGTGAGGCGCCGCACATCGAGGCAATAGTAACTGTGCTTTATGCATACCACAGACTTTATTGCTTTGGGCTTAAGACTTTCTAAACTGGCACAGGCTGAAGTAAGCCTGTGGCCGGGGGGTAGTGCGTGTATATAAACGTGTGGCTAATAAAGAGAGCACCTGTTTAAGTTGCACAACGTCCCTGCTGCTGGTTTCCTGGTGGCAAAGGTGATCTTACCATTGGAGTTGCAACCCCCTACAAATTGGTGGAGGAATGCTAAGGGCAATAGCTGGCAGAGACCTTTTAAGTGTCCTGGGTTAAAGCTGGCAACACAGTAGTTAAAACACAGGCTTTTAGCGCATGCGAGGGAGATTTTGAAACACCTGGTGCAGCTAACACGCAGCAGGCAGCAGTTCTCGAGCTGAGGTCGTATACAGATACGGGCACACACAGGAGACAAAACCAGCTCCTGATGAAACAGATGGGCATACTCGCAGAATCCATTCCGGGTTAAAAAGAACCCCCAGCCCCACTTCTCCTATATGGGCCATTCTCGCAGATGACTTCCAGTGGCCAGAGAAAAAAAGGGGAAAAAAACCACGCCAAAACCCCCCGAGAAGGACCCCCAAGATTCAGAGTCCGCCGGAGTCGGGGACCAGAACTTGCCAAAAGGAGATTAGGTGCTGGAGAGGTGCGCATCTGAGCCTCAGGCATATGGTTGCTCAGTGGTCTCACAGCTCCGAGGCAATGGACTGTTCTAGTAGAGGGCGCGAGTTCTATGTTTGACCCAGTTTCCAGGCATGTGGCGCTGTTCTAAACTCTGGTAGGAGTTTCATCTCACCCCCAGTTCAGTTAATGACGTTAACTGGGCATCGCTGGACTCTGGAGCCTGGTCACCCTCATAGCAGCAGCCCACCTTCCCGCATAAGATAGACCAGGAGGAGCAAAAACTGTGGGGTCACCTGTATCCACGGGGGATACATTGGGTTTACCCCATGCTGGGTCACATATCCAGTATTGATGTGGGTACGGTTATACAACCGGCGGGAGTTGTGCAAAGGGTAATTGCATGAGAAAATTTTGTTGGCGCCGAGATCTGCCCCCTATTTTGGAACCTTTGAGCTAAAGGCGGTAACGCACTAACCCAAAGTCCGGGACCCAAAGACAGAATGGTGAGTGTGACCAGAGATAGTCCGCCGAATTCCCTATGTCAGTGATGGTGGGTGACAAATGAGGAGGAAATCATCCATGTGAGGAGCGTGTCCCTGACCTAGAGGTGGTCTCGGGGGAAGACTTTGGGACACAGCCCCAGCTTCCAAGATGAAACCCCTGAAAGCGTGGCCCTAAATTAATGTGTGGTGCTTAATGGTAGCCCCAAGAGCCAGGGGCAGATGAGAAGGTATCGCCCACTCGCTATGAATGCGTGAAGCACCTCTTGTAACCGTGTGACCAGTCCAGGTAAGACTAGTGGAGCCGAGCTTAGTTAGAGCCAAGGTTATAAGGCGATGTGTATTGGAGCGTCGCACAGCATGCCCATGTGCTGGTGGGACACCTGGGGCAGACAAGAACCCTGGAGAGAGTGTCTACAGAAGAGTTTTTATTGTGCCAGGGTGTTACCACCCGGGGAAGATTCGTGACTACTGTCAGTCCTGTCCAGTAGGTCAGGTAAACTCCGCCGGTTGCCTCACATTCCGCAGTCCCTTGGTGCGCGACTTGCCTATTTATTAAAGTCCCTTTTAACATGGATAGCCATTGACTTGTCGGCGGGCCCTTGGAAAAATTACTAGGGGCATCAGTACATCCAGAGATTAGTAGTTGAGCTACGCCACCTTTCGGTACCTTGAGCAAGTGCCCCTCAGGAATAACTCTCCTCTAAAACAATGTGCCCGGAGCTGAGTTCACATTTATTGCCAAGAACTGGTTTCTTACCCAAGGAGATTGCTCACAGACCAGGGAACCCCGTTTCCATGTCAAGATCATGCGCAAGATCGTCTGTAAGGCGTTAATGATCTCCCATAACTCGCACCTCGTCTATCACCGCCCAAACGGATGGCCTAGTAGAGCGCTTTCTAACAAGACGCTAAAGGCATGTTACAAAAGTAGTAGAAAAGATGCCGGGATGTGGGACTGTTTGCTGCCTCTACCTGTTGTTTTCGATCAGAGAGACCGCCAAGCCTCTACAGATTTTCTACCGTTGACATTATTGTAAGGTAGACATCCACGGGGGTTACTGGATATTCGCAAAAGAGACGCTGGGAGAGTGCAGTGTTACTCCATTTAAAGAGTGGTGAAAGAACATGTGCAGCAAATGGCAAGAAAGAATTAGCCCAAGTGATGCCCATACGTAAATAGTACCATCTTCTACAGGCTCAGTAGCGCAGTTCCAGGGTGTACAACAGTCGAGCCGATCTTAGGCAGTTCACCCAGGAGACCGGGTTCTAGTGGCTAGTACCCCACAGTGGAGAGTAAATTTCTCGCTAAATGTGAGTGCAGCAAGGGCCCTATGAGTAGTAAGAGAGGATAGGCGAGTGATAAGACGACGGTTACACACCAGGCCGGGAAGGCAAAAACCCATCAGATCTATCATTATAAATCTGTTATATCCTGAAGGATAGGGACCCAACCCAGTAGGCTCCTTGCCAGGTGATCAACTCAGACTCCACTAATTTGCATGATGTGAAGCATTGCAGGGACACCCTGACCCCTTCCCCAGAAACACATGGATAGGCAGCTGTGAGACAACAAAAGTAGGGACATGTTTACAGAATCCACCAGGGCTTACGGCCAGGTAATCGAACCGAGATAATTACGGATCCGGCAGGATGAAGAGTGAACCTTGAACCGAGACAGGATATCCTGAGGCCCGCCGTGGGTCATTGCAAAAGGAAGTCCCAGAGAATGATGAATGCTGGTGTTATTGATGAGTCGAGAAAAGTGGGTGGCCAGTCCTATATGTTATCCCAAAACCCAATGGAGAGTGGCGTTTTGGCAATGACTAACGCAACTAACAAAAAATAAGAACAAAGAGAAAAATAACACCTGAACGAAGTGTCGACATATAGTTAGATGCTTACGCTACCCCGAGTGCCCAGCGCGGGCTAGACGAGCTTATTGAGAGGTTTAGGTCCAGCTCGCTATATCACAGCCCCTGAGTATCTCACCAAAGCTACTGGCAATCCCCGCTGTCTAAGGAGGCTAGGTAGAGAACAGCTTTTACCACACCTGAGGGAATGTTTTCCAATATGTGAGGAAGCCGTTTCGGTTTCAAGGGCCCCCGGCCACTTTCCCAGAGGGCGATGGATCGAGTCCTTACGTCCACACAGAAATATGCGGGATGCCGCGTACTTAGACGATATTGTGATCTTACTCAGATTGCGAGTCACCTAGTAAAGTCCAAGCTCTCCTGTGACTCGTTAAGAAAGGCTGGTTACTATCAGCTCCAAGTAAGTGTGCCATGGGGATGGGAGGAAGCCCGATACTTAGGGTCTCATTGTAGGACGAGGAGCAAGAGCGAAACCCCAGCTTAAACAAAGTAGAGGCAATTCATAACGTGGCCCCCGCCCACTAAACAAAAAACAGAGGTCACGAACGTTCCTGGAAATTGTGGGGTAATTACAGGAGGTTTAGCCCAGAGTTTCGCCGAGATAGCGAGTGCCTCTGACAACCTGACAAAGGGGCAAATCGGCCATGGTGAAACGGTGCCCCAGAGCTGAAGAAGCTTCCAGAAGCTTGAAGACCAGCCCTCAAGTATGCGCAGCCTGTGTTATGGTTGCCCCAGACTTCTCCAAGAGTTTCGTCCCGTCCAGAAGGACGCCACAAACTATGGGGAGCTATGTGCGGTGGATGTCCCAATCATGAGAATCGGAAGGAGACATCCAGTCTGTTATATTGATGAGAAGCTATCCCCAGCAGAGCAGAAGCTACTCTATTATTGAAAAAGAATGCCTGGGCTATCAAGTGGGCGCCTCGGATTCCCTTCAAGTATGTACCTGACTAGGGCGCAAGTTTAAGCTGATTTCGGATCATGCCCCTCATAGATGGTATAAGAGAAAAGGAGGAAGGGAAAATACTAGGGTCACCCGCTGGTCTCTTGGCTCTAGCAGGATTTTGAATTTCTCTGTAGATGCCATGAGGCCAGGAAAACTGCAAGAGAAAATGCAGATGCTGAGTGTCTAGGGTCACTGCATGATGGCGGAAGTGCCAGAACCAGCCCGGCTTTGTGGCAAGAGAGGGGTGTATGTAAGAATTGGAACGCAGAGTGCACAGCTCATTGATGGGGAGATACGTGTCACCGTTATGCCTTGGTATCGTGAGGTAAAGCCCAGCATAGTAGGTGTCAGATGCATTCTAGGAAACTGTACTATCCTTGTCTATTATGTAGCATGAACGTGCAGGAAGTCAGTTACTCCGGCCCGGCTTTACACGGAGCGGCACAAAGAGCTGGGTGGGAGGTCGCTCCCAACCTTTTCCAGGTCAGGCCACGTTTTCATCTCTGTAAGCCATCGGTAGAGTCAGGTGAGGCTGGGGGGGCTGGAGAGTGAGTCTCCTCAGAGACGCAAGTTTTGGGAGTAAAGAGCGCTGTTCTTCTGCAGGGTTCTCTGGATGTGAGCAGGATAGTCTCCTGGAACAGCAGCCCCTTGCCCGGGCGACCCTACGGACTGGTGAGCGCCCACATCGGGCTCAAGAGAACTGTGCTTTTGCATACCACAGACTTTGCTTTGCTTAAGACGATTCTAAAACAGGCACAGGCTGAAGTAAGCCTTGGGCTCGGGTGTGGGTGTAAAAACTGGGCTAATAAAAGCATGTTTAAGTTGCAAGCCCTTGCGGGTTTCCCTGTGAAAGGTTACTTTGGGATTTGAACCCCCACAATGTACGGGGGGCAAAAAAAATAATAAAAGGCGGGGTTTCACTTACACAGAAAGATTGGCAAGATTGGGGTTATTTAGTTTAGAGAAAAAAAGGGTTGGGGGGGCATAATAAATATTTTTTAAAATACTAAAAGGTCAATTAGAGATCTCTCCCAAGATTTATTTATCACGGGCTTATCTAGAAAAAAGGGGGGCATCTTTAAGTCTTGAGGAACAAATTTTTCTTTAACATAGAAAGGGCTTTACTGTAAGAGCAGTGAACTTGGGGAATTCTTGCCAGGGGGATTTTATGGTGAATTCAATAAGGGGTTCAAAAAGGTTTTTTGGATAAATTTTCTGGAGCGTAATAATAAAACAGTTATTGACTAGGTTCGGGAAGGGGGTCATTGACCCGGGGGTTTTTTTCTGATTGCCGTTTGGGAGTCAGAAAGGAATTTTCCCTAAAAGAACAATTGGCTTCTACCTCTTTGGGGTTTTTTCCCTCCTTTGGGATAAAACCCTTAGCCAACGGGCGAAAGAGGAGCTTGTTTTTTTTTTAGCCTTAAAAAACTTGAAACTTGAAACATCACCCCGTCGTGGTCAAAGCAAAAAAAACAGATCGGGGGCAACACAGCAGCCGAGCAGCTCTCCTCCTGACGCAGCTCATCGCCACTCACGCGCGTCGGCTCAGTGGTTCCTCCGTGGCGGTCGCCCAGTTGGTCCTAAGCTCGCTTGTCCATCGACAAAATTTGAGGGGACAACAAGGCCTGAGGGGCTTCATCCCCCCAGTGCTCCCTTCATGGGGAAAATTTTGGGCGGTCATTCCCTTCGGAAAAAGACCCAATGGCCTTGGGGTTTTCCGTCTCCTCTCGGGTAAACCCCTGGCCGGGGCAATCCTCTCTGGGACGAGCGCCCGGGTCACCGCTGACCGGGTGACATTTCTACAAGAATTCCGTAGTGTCTTTTTAAAGGGCCTGCCCGCGCTTTCATTGTGAAACCGCCCTGTTGAACCTGCAGCAGGGAAGCCTCCGTGGGAGACTAGCCGGGTTCCCCGAAAACCCTGGCATGGGACTACTTGGAACAATGCAGCATTGGGGGCCCAGTTAAAGAAGGGCCCCCCACCCAGTTTAAAAGGATGCCCCCGCCCCCCGGGTCATTCTTTTTTAAGCGAGCTCTCCATTTGGCTAACCAGATTGATATCCGCTTCGCAGAGGACGTGAGGAGCTCTGCCAAGAGCAAGAACCACCCTACCACGCCCCCTATCCCGCCTGCTCCGGTGTTTCTACCCCTCCAACCCCTTCCCAGCCGCCGTGGAAGGGCCATGCCGGGATAGCCCCACCTGCTCCGCGGAAAACTTGCCCAAACGGCGTAAGGAAAACCCTTTGTCTCTACTGGGGCCCCCTAACATCTCTCGGGGTTGTGCCCCGCGCGGCGGGGAGACGAGCGCATGGTGGGGGAGAGGCGTCCTTTGGGGTGTGCGTCTCTCCCCTGCTGAACATCCCGTCCTGGTCGGCACGGAAGGGGACCCATTTTTAAAGCTTCACCCTTTCCCTGGCCCCCGGGTTGGCTGGGAACTTTTTGGACGCTGCCGTGGTGTCTCAACACAATCTTCCGTGGTTCTCCTGGGGAAACCCCTATCCATTCCTCCGTCAGTGGGGAGACCCTCACGATCTGCCCCGTTCCGTGGGAGCCACTTTTCCTTAAAATTGGGCATGCATAAAGAGGACTGTCGTTTTTTTGGTTCCCCGGGTTTTCGTCCACCTATTGGGGTTTTCCCGTGTTGCAGCAACATGCCCCGGTGCTTGAGGCAGGGGGCGAATTTTGGTGGGGCCCAGAGTGGGGTCTCGGTTTGGTGGCACCCCCCCCCCGGGTGCTTACCGTTCTCCGGTACGTTAAAGCTTAGGGGTCCCCCCGGTCATATCTTTAGTTTTCTGATGTCTTTTCCGGAAGAAAGCAAAAAACCTTGCGCCCCATGTCGTTTTTTTGCCCGTTTTGATTATGCCGGTGCCGTCCTCCTGGGGGCAGTTCCCCTTTTATCCGTTTGAGACTCAAGCCATGTCTGATCATCCGGGGGGGAAATCTTCAGAGGGGATTTATTCGAAAGTCTCTTCCCGGGGGAGCACGTTCTTTTTGGGAAAAGAAGGACGGCTCCTTAGGGCCCCGCATCGCTCCCGGGGTTGAACAAGATCACGGAAAAAAAACCAAAAACCTCTACCTTTGATACGGAATATTCGACCGTTACAGGCGAAAGGGTTTTTTTCCAAATTTGGGGATCGGAAGGGGCCTACAATTTGGTCCGAATCCACAAGGGCGTTGAGGGGAAAGATGGCCTTTAACACCAGAGGGGTCACTTCGAGACTGGGATCCTTTCGGATGTGTAATGCCCCCCGTCCCCAGGAGTTTTAATGATGTCTTCGGATCTTCTCTTACTGTTTTGGGTTTAAAAGGCGACTTTCGATATACTCCCTAATTTTGGAACTTCCCGCCTTTTCTCCCCCAAAGTTTTACAGGCTACAGTAATTTCATTTGCCAAAATTAGATGAGTCCCTTTTCCTCAAGTCGTTTTTCGTTCCGGGTTTATATTTATCTCGGACCAAGGGTACGGAGGGATCCACCCAAGTTGTACCCGTTTTTAAAGGGCCAGCCCATGGGCTGGGGGCCTTACAACGGTTCCGGGGCTTCTGAAAACTTTTCCGGCAGTTTTATTCCGACTTCTCCCCCTGGTGGCCCCCATTGTGGCCCTTAAGGGAAAACCCAAATCCCGGGAGGGCCTCCGAGGCCGAGGAAGGTTTCCAAGCTAAAAAAACGGCCTTTGCCTTGCGCCCAAAAAGGGGGCCAGACCCACGAAACCCTTCTGCTTGAAGTAGCCCTCTCGTAGGCACTGGGGCATCCCACGCAAAAGGGGGCCCCACAGGCAAAACAGTCATTGGGCTTCTTTTTTTAAAACCCTTTTTACAGGCGGGAGGAAATTTTCCATTGGAGATCTGGAATTATTAGCCATAAAAATGGCATGGGGAATGGCGATATTTGCTGGAAGGGGGGCCGGCATCCCATTTTTTTTTCACTAGAAATAAAACCTCCAGTACCTCCAGACTGCCCGCGACTTAACCCGCCGGCAGGTGGTCCTTTTCTTCTCCCCTTTAATTTTCAGATTTTTTTTCGCCCTGCCGAGAAAAACGTGAAGGGTGATGCCCTCTGGCCCTCCGACGTGGTGGGTGAAGAAGCGATCCCGGAGCACATAATTCCCCCCCTAAAAAGCCTTATTTCCCCAGCCCCTTTTCGACCCCCGGGAAAAACCCAAGGGGGGAAAATACCCCGGCCCCGCCCCGAAGGGGGTATCCCGAAGGGGGGGTCACGCTCACTGGGGCCCGGGCTTTTTTGTCCCCCAAAACTTTTTTCCGTTTCCCGGTATTTGGTGGCAGGACCCCCGCAGGAGTTAAGGTTCGCCCGGGTGTCCCCTGTGCTCGCAACAAGGCTCCTCCCACAAGCGAAGGTCTTTGCACCCACTGCCCTCCCTACGCAACCCGGTCTAAGTTGCGAGGGCTTCAAACCGACCTACCCCCTTTCTTAATTTCCCTTTTTGGGGGGGGGGTTTTGACCGGTTTTTGAATGGCACATTTTGTCCCTTGCCGGTTGCCTTTGGCCCCGGCCTGGCCCAGCTATTTTTTCCACATTTTTATCTGCACGGTCTCCCCCCAATCATCTCTGATCGGGGGGTGCAGTTCGTTTTTAAATTCTGGTGGGCCCTTTGCGCTAAATCCAGGGGAAACTTGACTTCCTCGGGTTTTCCCCCTCGACGAATGGCCGGTGGAGAAGTAATCGTTTGGGATTTCCGCGCCATTTTTTGTGTCTGCACGGGGAAAAATGATGGGCCAACTTTCTTCCTTGGGCGGAAATTTTTTTAAAAAATTCCCTAGAGTCTGAGTCGCAGGTGCCTCTCCCCTTCTCGTTGGTAAGGCTTCATCCCGCCCACCTCCCGCTAGTATCCCCCATCCGGGTCCCCGCTGCGTTTTCTGGGCCAGGAATAGGGCCCTTTTGGGCCCGACCCCCCCAAACCTGTCCGTGCATCTGACCGCATGAAGGCGCAGGGATTAAAAAAAGAACCCTCCTCCTGTCTTAAAACCCCGGGTGATAAGGTGTGGCGTCAGCCAATTGTCCCCCCAAAAACCCCTCCTACAAAATGGGACCCCCGCTTTTTTAAGGGCCTTAGGTCTTAAAGGGATAAACCGGTGGCCTATAAACTCTGTCTCCCCCCCCATGCGCATCCCGACTCTTTTATGTCCGTATAAAACCCCTGGGCCCTTTCGCTTCTCTCAGAAGGGGTCCACCTCCATCTGTGGCTGATGCCGTAATGTCTTTGTGGTTAAAAAAATCTGGGTATGAGGAGGACTAGAGGGAAAAGTATTTTTTTTTTACTGGAAAGGGGGTTTGGGCCCGGGGAAAAATCGTGGGGAAAGGGGGAAAAATCCTGAACCCCAGTTATTGAAATTTTTTCCACTCTAAAAAGAAGGGGGGACCCAAGGAGGGGGGGGGGGTACTGTCCGGATTTTTGCAACCCCGTCCCCCGGGTGAGGCGATCCGGCCCCAAAACTGAGGGGCCCCCTCCCGCCCTGGGTGGGGTCCGCTCATCCCCCTGCCCGGGTCTCCCGTGACTTCCCGGCCCCCGCTCCGCCCCTCCGTCCGGCCCTCGGGTGGCGGGGGCCCCCCTTAGGGGGCGGCGCGCGGCCGGCAGTCTGAGATTTAAAGGGACAGGGCAGGTAATTGGCCAATACCCGGGGCACTGCTCCCATTTTTGCCCCGCCTCTTCCATGACCTTTGCGGATCTTTTTGTGCCCCGCCTATTGGGAAACGTTCCCGAAAACCTTTTTTTTGCCTACCGTGAACGAACCAATTTTTCTTACGTTTACCGACCGAACCTTGCGCCTGCCCTGCCTTTGCCTGTCTAGTTTACGAACCTCAGGCCTGTCCTGACCTCCGTCTTCCCCGATACGACCTGACTTCCCTTTTTTACCCCGTACCCTTGGGCCGCCACCGCGGCAAGCCCCCCAGTGGTAGTGACCCGGTGGACCCCAGCAGCAAGTCCATCCCACGTTGCGGGGAGGCTTGGTGAAAACCCGGGGCCCACTTTGATTCCACTCCCTGGTGTGGGCTTATCCCCCGCCTGCGGGGGTCCAGAGGATCCCCCCTCCGACCGTTTTTAGCTCCTTTTAGGTCCAAAATCTCCAACCTGACTGCCTTTTTTTTTGCACGTATTTTTTTGACCCAAAACTCTTTATTTGGCTTGAATTTTAGAACATTTAATTTCGCCTTTTAATCCCCGCTGGAAGGAAGGGTAAAATGCCCTTTTTTCATGTCTGTGGTTTGGCTCCTTTCTTTTTGATGGGGTAAAATTTCATTAAGGGAAGGAGCAATGACTTCCGGTCAAGAGGGGGGCAAAATCTGAAAGAAAAGGCTCCGTGTGGGATCGAACTCAAGACCTTTAACTAGGGAAAGACCCTACCTATGCGCTAAGGGGCGTCGACTGTTTTTTCAACTATAGGCCCCCAGTTGATAGCTCACATGGGAAATTTTTCTTTCCTTTTGTAGGTGATGCCAAAAGGAAAAAACCTTTTTCTTTCCGGTTACTAAAAGGTGGTTTATATCTTTCCCAATATTTTTTGGTTAGGAGCCCAAATTTTTCCCCCGGACTCGTCCCATTTTGGGAATCTTTTTTTGCAATGTCTGAAAAATTAAATGGCCCCCAAAACTGTTGGCAAAATAAATGGTTTTTGGGGTTTGCTCCTTGTAGGTTCCCAAAAACTCCCCAAAAGACTGCCTTTTGTTATGACTATTTCTTTTGAACCCATCTCTTGATTTGGCTTGAATTTTAGAAGCATTTAAATTTTCTTCCCTTTTAACTCCCCCTGTGAGGAAGTAAAGCCCTTTGTCATGTCTGTTGGTTTTTCTCCCCTTTTTTTTGATGGGTAAAAGGTTTTTTCGTATTTAATGGGGAAGGGCAAAGACTCTCCGGTCAAGAGGGAGCAAAAATACAAAAAAAGTGCCGCGTGTGAGGATCAAAACGGCCCTTGAAAAAAGAGTGCGCCTACCTTTGATTTAAGGAGGCAGATGATACTTTGCTACTTAAAGGGCCCGTTGATAGCTCCAGTGGGAAACTTTTTCCTTTCCGTGCTTCGGACTACGAAAAAGGTAAACTCTTTTCTTTTGGGTTTTCAGCAGCGGGTTGTCAAAAATTCCCCCTTTGGTCTAGCGGTTTTTTATTTCCCGGGTTTTCGCCCCGGTTCGACCCCGGTATGGAATTCCCCTTTTTGAAAACCTTGAAACATTAAATATCCGAAATTTGTTGAAAACATACTGGCTTTTGGTGGTTTGTTTTTGCAAGGGACATTCAGTATGATATTAGAGAGTTTTTGTTTCTGCCGGGGCGGTCATGGGGCGGAGCAGTGGATGCGGGGGGATTTGAGGGATATGAGTTCTTACTTTCCCCATTGGAATGGTGGATTGAAAAGGCTAGCTGTGAGCCATAGGAGAGAATTTTCAATGGGGAACTTGGAGGTCAGACTGGGGGAGGGGGGCCTAAGTTTATTAAAATGAATGAAAATTACATGTGAAATGCTTCTGGCCCCCTTGGGTAAGATCAAGTGTTGTATCTGTTTTTTTAGTCTCCTGGGGTTTTGGAAAAGGGGCCGCTTTTGGATGGCTGTGTCGGGGGAGAGACACAATGGGGGTAGGAGGGGGGTGTACGCGGGTTTCTTGAAAGATGGCCGTAGGGGACTCCCCCCCCCCAGGGTCGAAGCCAGGTGGTTTGAGGGGATTGAAGCCCAAGTGTGATGTTTCCCCCCGGATTTACGACCCGGGGGTTAACTCACGGGTGTGGACCCCACTTGGTTTCGGCACATTTGCACGGGACTTTAATTTACTGTCCTCAAGCCCGTCCCTTTTTCCCCCCGGCCTTTGGGGAAGGGGAAAATTTTTTTATTTCCGGCCGTGTCCGGGCAGTAGCCCTGCGCCTTCCCCTTTATTTTTTTTTCCCCCGGGTTTTTCAACATAAATAAACTTACAACACAAATTCGGGCAGGCTGGGAAGTAGCCAGTCTAGAGACATATATACCAACAACAAATTGTGTATATGATTACGGAGATTAAGCCTGAGAACCAAATACACATTTAGAGGATCCATTTTTGTCAAGGGCTGGGAAAAACTGCCTAACTGAATGCTCTCTTAAATTGATGAAATATCTGTCAGAAAATGAGTAGAATTTCATCATAAATTAAGTGAACAACTAATCAGGAGATAGTGGAGATCATAACTTTTCGGGCCCAGCCAGATTTCCTGAATTAGAACAAAAATTACAACGAAACTAGAATCTCTGAAGAGAAGAAATTAATGAAAGGAAGACATACAAATATCTGAGGGATCGAATAGATTTTGATGACAATCAGTTTTATATTTTGAAAAATAGTAGATTTACCTACAAATCCTAAATCTATATTCAGATCTGTCAGATTCCGAGAATTCTGCTGTGGAAGAATCCTCCACAGTTCTAATAATAGCTATACGCAGGGGAAGAAAAGTTTGGCTGAGGAAGGGTCAGAGAAAGAAACAGAGGTTGGACAAATAAGAAAACGCATAAAAAATCTTCTACACACAGTGCAAGATCAAGAATCCTCAAGAAGTCAATCGTGAGGGATCAGTGGGATCAAATACATTGTCCTCTTCTGCATCCAGTGGTTGTGGTGGCCCATGGTGGGGGAGCACAGGCAATGATTTTAAATGGCAATACAAATACGCCACCAGGGGCAATGTAATTGTAAATGGTCAGGTTATGAACACAGCGCAAACTCAATCTCAGACGCAAATACTTCAACTTTTTTTAGAACCACCAAGATTCTCTTGAGGGATCAGAGAAAGGGGAAATCATCAGAATAACAAAGGATGTAGCACTACAAGTGATTAAACTATCCTCTCATAGATTAACGAAAATCAAAAACAGGTGTTGTCATACGGTCCTACGTTCACTTCGCCATGCCCAAATTTAATGAATTTGTATGGGTAAAGATAATTAATCTTTTGCTAGAAAGTTGGCTTGTCATAAATATCATAAAAGAAAAGTAATGATGAACAAACCTTTAGAAACTAGAGGAGAAACATTGGGTATCTTGAACATTGGCAGGTTGAAGGTGAAGGAGATCCCCATATTTCTAGATATACCTTTGACAAATTTGAGCCAAAATTCTAGGAATACACCTCCATATCGCAATATAATTTATGGATACGTTTGTGGAAGTAGTAAACCGCAAGACATAAAGAAACAAGCACTCAGACGAAAACCATCTTCTTTAAATTAAAATGGGAGGAAGACGTAAGCTATTGCAGAATAACAACTAAACAGTGGAGATATAATCAAACCCAAGTGACAAGGGGGTAATATGTCATCTTAAATAAAAGGTGACTATAGAGCGTGGTTGATAGAATACTTGGCGATTTCAGAAACATATACGAGGCGTCCCAAAAGACCCAACCAATGAGTATCTGAAAGTAATTGAAAAGGATTTTGGATTTGGGAATTGAGAAAAAATTATTACTGAGGAGGAGAAGAAATTTATGCTAAATGTGAATCCCTATTATTGCTACTTTATGTCGATTACCACAAAGTGCATAAAGAGGTTGTGCCAATACAGGAAGACCGATAGTCTCAGTAGAAACAATTTAAGATAAGGAACCAGCAAGTATGTTGATCGTATACTGATTCCCTTTGTCACTGTCCTTCCTTCATATCTTAAAGATACGAATTACACTGTGATGAGAATTAACGAACTATTGGTGAGTGAGAGTACTCTTCTTGCAAGTTTAGACGTAGAAGCCCTATACAGTATCATCAGACATGTCCTGGGACTGAAAGCAACAAGTATTTTTGAACACAAGAGGTACACAATTTACGGAACACAATGATTTCGTTTTACTGCTATTGGATTTTGTTTTGACACATAATATTTTTTGATTTGATGGCCACCATTTATCACAGAAATAACAAGGAGCAGCCATGGGAACTGTCTGGGCCCCAAGTGTTGCTAATCTATTGGTAGGGTGGGGGGAGGATGCTCTTGTTTTTTCTGAACACCTTTATATATTCACAGATAGGATTTTATTTTGGGTGAGCTTTATTGATGATATTCTTATTTTTTTGGATGGTAGTGAAAAATTATTCATGGAGTTTATGTATCTAGACTTAATGATAATGAAATGGTATGAAATTCACATTGAAATTTCATCGGGAGAAATTAATTTTTGGTCATGAAATTATGTTGGATGAAAATAAGGCAGATTCAGACAAAGATTTTTCGAAAAAATACGTTAACAACCACACCAATAGTTTTGGTTACATTTCTCTAGTTGGCATCCACCTTAACAAAAAAAGGGATTCCCATAGGCAATTTCTAGGGCTCGTAGAAATTGTTCTACATTAAGGATTTCAATGAAGAATGTATAAAGTTAAATGCATGTTTTCAGCAAGGGGTTTTACCCCAAAAAATGTTTGAAGGAAGGCGTTAATAGGGCTTTGACCATGAACAAGGACATTTATTAATCAGAAAAAGAGAAAGGAAAAAAACGATTTAATTCGTTGTATAGGTACCGTTTGATGATAGAGCTAATGAAATGGAGACTATACTTAAAGAACATTGGCACATTCTGAAGCAGATCCAGTATCTCTGAGTGATTTCTAAATCATCCTAGGTCCACATTATAGAAGAGCAATAAATCTAGGGATGAATTTGTACAAAGTGCATTTTGCGGAGATGGTCAAAAAAACATGGTACCGTGTCTCCGGTGGTAGGCTCATATCCCTGTGGTTACAGTCTCCTGTGGAAGGCTCAATCCCTGTGGTTACAGTCTCCGGTGGTATGCTCATATCCCTTTAGGTTAAAGTCTCCGTTGGTTAGGCTTCATATCCCTGTGGTTACAGTCCCCGGTGTAGGCCTCATATCCGTGTGGTTACAGTCTCCGGTGTAGGCTCATATCCCTGTGGTTACAGTCCTCCGTGTAGGGCTCATATCCTTATCGTTACAGTCTCTGGTGGTAGGCTCATATGCCCTGTGGTTTGCAGTCTCCGGTGGTAGGCCTCATATCCATGTGGCCAACTGTTTCATTCTGTCCATTCATATGGAACACTAAAGATTTTTGTTAATCCCATTGATAATAGAATATTTGGAGATAAGACAATTCATCATTGTAGAACAGAGGGTGGTTATGGGGCTATGTGCACCTGCACCTAGAACTATGTTGGGTGGGAAAACCATACAGGAGTTTCGTCGTCGAACTCGAAACATCTGAGTACTATTAAAACTAGAGGTGACACTCCCTAGCAAGACACATTTTGAAGTACATAATGGCGAAATAGAGGTGCTAAAATTTTGGGGCGATATGTGTGAAAAGAGCTAGGGGAAATAAAGGCCGATTCTGGATGTAGGTTTTGTTGCAGAAGAGGCAAGATGGATACACGACTCAATACATTGAAACCAAAAGGACTAAATGAAGCTTTTCATTTTCGCAATTTATTTGATCTTGCTGATTCCCTATATAATAATGTTTGAAGAAACATGATATATGTGAATTAGTACGGTCCAATGGATTAGCATAGTTTGAATATATGACGTAGTAGCATCAGAGATACATATATATGTTTTTTTTTTTATTTTTTTTCCCCTCCCTATCCATCTCCCCGCGCCCCTTCCCCACCTCCCCTCTCCTCTCCTCCCTGTTGCCCTACGTTTTTCCTCATTGTCCCTGGTCCTGTAATGATGACAGATATTCATCACGTGAGGCCACGGTTCTATTTAAACAAATAGGGATGCTGTATATTGCTTTTGCAAGGGACTATTCCATGTATTACTCATGTATGTAGAGATATTGGTTCCTGCTTGTGGGCGCTGGTCATGTGCGAGCGGATGCAGCTGGATTGAGGTGCATTTGCGAGATACTGGAGTTCTTACTTTGCTCCCATTGTGATATGGTGGATTGTATGGCTAGCTGTGAGCCGTAGGAGAGAACATCCATGGGAACTTGTGGGGTCGGGACTGTGAGAGAGGGAGGTCTAGCCATAGAGCCTACAGTATTATTAAATGTCAGGGCAGTGTCATCAGCAGCAGCAAGCAAATAGGATCATGTGTGCATTAAAAGGGGGCATAGATGCACATGATGAGAACATTATTCCTCCCATTAATACAAAGTCAGTTTCTGGTTAGCACCACACATGGAATATTGTGTACAGTTTTGGGCACCAGTGCACAGGAAAGAACATTGTAGAGCTTGAACAGTACAAAGGCGGGCAACAAAAATAATAAAAGGACTGGGGTGGACTACAAGTACACAGAAAGATTAGCAAGATTAAGGGTATTTAGTTTAGAGAAAGACTGCTTCGGGGACATAATAACATTGTTTAAATACATCCAAAGGTCAATATAGAAATTCCTCTCTCAAGAATTTATTTATACACAGGGCTGTATCAGAACAGGGGCATCCTTTACGTCTTGAGGAACGAAAGTTTTCTACATAAACATAGAAAGGGATTCTTTACGTAGAGCATGAGACTATGGAATTCTCTGCCAGAGGGACTGGTAAGTGGTGAATTCAATAACGAGTCAAAAAGGTTTTGGGATGCATTTCTGGAGCGTAATAATATAACAAGTTATAGTGACAGGATTCAGGAGAGGGGTCATTGTATCCAGGGATTGTTCTGATTTGCCAGATTGGAGTCAGGAAATGAATTTTTCCCTAAAATGAGGACATTGGGCTTCTACCTCATTGGGGGATTTTGCCTTCTCTTGGATCAACACCTTAGCACACCAGGCTGAACTAGATGGACGACTTGTCTTTTTTTAGCCTTACAAACTATGAAACTATGAGTATGAATATTACATGTGAAAGAGAAGTAGTTTTATGAATATAGTCTTGAGACAATACTATGCAATGCAGTGGAACATGTATTTAATGGGCCCTGCAGCTCTATGTGAATGAATATGCATATTACATACATAGGAGAAGAGCTTTATGGGAAGATAATATGACAGTGGTCTATGTACAGGTGGATGTTTAATATATTCAAATGGAATATGCATATTAGATATTGAAGAGAAGGGCTTATGGGATTGACAAAAAGATGGCAGTGTGCTGTGTAATGTGATACCTAGTCTGCTTGGTTCATTCTGGGTGAGGCTACACGCAGTTGCAATAATATGAGAGAAGTGAGACGAAGCCCATCACAGTCAGGGCTTGAGGTGTTTGTTGGTGCAGCGCATTGCACGGGCATACGGTAAATTGGGCACAAGCCCGTAACGGAGATGGTGAATTTGACTGAAGTTGTTGGCTCATGAGAGCATGGTGGAAGCTTTTAGCAGGACAGTGTTATGATGTGCGCAGCGCCCGGAAGGGGGGAGAGGGCTTTATGTGGATTCTCTGATGCTAATTGGTGATCACCTGAATGGGGTGTTTACCTAACATGATATAAAAGGAAGTGAGCTCAGAACCACATGTGATTGGACCTCTAATCCTTGATAAAAGTCCAGGTTAGCTGGCGAAACATGTCGGCGAGGTCAGGCATTACTCTTAAATTGTTACCTCTCACCACTGTCTACAATTGTCACCTGCTGCAGACGCTGTCACAAGGGGGCCATTTATTTTGTTTCTGTGTCTATTGAGATTAGGGACGACTGCCCACAGTAGTTGGCTTGGATCCCTTAGCTGAAGTGCAAGTACTTTGCTATAGATTTAGGGCTCTCCTGTTTAATAGGGTGGGGTTCCACCAGACTTGATGAATAGATAGGGAGTTTATTCCTCTTTCAGAAGGAAAATGGTTAAATGATGATAGAATCAGGTTTTAAATAGTGTGTATAGAGGTTAAGAGTTAGATATAATAAAAGTTACGTTTTAGTGTTTAATAGATAGAGAACTGATAGAGTTTAAGTTTGCCTATGGCAAAATAGTAAATATACTGTCTGATTCCTGTCTCTGTCATCGTTGTGCTGTACCTGATTCCTCTGTCATCGTTGTGCTGTACCTGATTCCTCTGTCATCGTTGTGCTCTCCCTGATTCCTCTCTGTCATCGTTGAGCTCTGCCTGATTCCTCTGTTGTTCTCGGTCTGATTCCTCTCTCTGTACTTGTTGTGCTCTGTCTGATTCCTCTCTCTGTACTTGTTGTGCTCTGTCTGAATCCTCTTCTGTGTCGTTGTGCTTTGCGATTTTTCCTCTCTGTCATCATTGAAAGACTATCTGATTTCCTCTCTCCTGACCCATCATTGAGCTCTGTCTGATTCCTCTCTCTGTCATCGTTGTTCTCTGTCTGATACCTATCTCTGTACTTGTGCTCTGTCTGATTCCTCTCTCTGTCATCGTTGTGCTCTGTCTGATTCCTCTCTGTCATTGTTGTGCTCTGTCTGATTCCTCTCTGTCATCGTTGTGCTCTGTCTGATTCCTCTCTCTGTCATCGTTGTGCTCTGTCTGATTCCTCTCTCTGTCATCGTTGTGCTCTGTCTGATTCCTCTCTGTCATCGTTGAGCTTTGTCTGATTCCTCTCTCTGTCATCCTTGTGCTCTGTCTGATTCCTCGCTCTGTCATCGTTATGCTTTGCCTGATTCCTCTCTGTCATCGTTGTTCTCTGTCTGATTCCTCTCTCTGTACTTGTTGTGCTCTGCCTGATTCCTCTCTGTCATTGTTGTGCTTTGTCTGATTCCTCTCTGTCATAGTTGTTCTCTGTCTGATACCTCTCTGCCACCATTGAGCTCTGCCTGATTCCTCTCTCTTTCATAATTTGTTCTCTGTTTGATTCCTCTCTGTCATCATTGAGCTCTGTCTGATTACTCTCTGTCAAAGCTGTGCTCTGCCTCATTCATCTCTGTCATCGTTGTTCTCTGTCTGATACTTATCTCTGTACTTGTTGTGCTGTACCTGATTCCTCTGTCTGTCATTGTTGGTCATTGTTGTTCTTTGTCTGATTCCTGTCTCTGTCATCGTTGTGCTCTGTCTGATTCCTCTCTGTCATTTTTGTTCTCTGTCTGATTCCTCTCTGTCATTGTTGTGCTCTGTCAGATTCATGTCTCTGTCATCGTTTTTCTATGTCTGATTCCTCTCTATGTACTTGTTGTGCTCTGTTTGTTTCCTCTCTGTCATTGTTGTGCTCTGTCTGATACCTCTCTACCATCATAGAGCTCTGCCTGATTCCTCTCTCTTTCATAATTTGTTCTCTGTTTGATTCCTCTCTGTCATCATTGAGCTCTGTCTGATTTCTCTCTCTGTCATCGCTGTGCTCTGCCTGATTCCTCTCTGTCATCGTTGTTCTCTGTCTGATACTTATCTCTGTACTTGTTGTGCTGTACCTGATTCCTCTGTCTGTCATTGTTGTTCTTTGTCTGATTCCTGTCTCTGTCATCGTTGTGCTCTGTCTGATTCCTCTCTGTCATTGTTGTTCTCTGTCTGATTCCTCTCTGTCATTGTTGTGCTCTGTCCGATTCATGTCTCTGTCATAGTTGTTATATGTCTGATTCCTCTCTCTGTACTTGTTGTGCTCTGTTTGATTCCTCTCTGTCATTGTTGTGCTCTGTCTGATACCTCTCTGCCATCATAGAGCTCTGCCTGATTCCTCTCTCTATCATAATTTGTTCTCTGTCTGATTCCTCTCTCTGTCATCGTTGTGCTCTGTCTGATTCCTCTCTCTGTCATCGTTGTGCTCTGTCTGATTCCTCTCTCTGTCATCGTTGTGCTCTGTCTGATTCCTCGCTCTGTCTGATTCCTCTCTGTCATTGTTGTGCTCTGTCTGATTCCTCTCTGTCATCGTTGTGCTCTGTCTGATTCCTCGCTCTGTCTGATTCTTCTCTCTGCCATTGTCGTGCTCTGATTCCTCGCTCTGTCATTTTTTTTTTTTTTTTTTTAACCATAAACTTTTTATTGGTCAGATATAAAGTAGTACAAACAGAGTACAGTATATGTCATTGTAAGACCAGATTTCAACTTTTATCCCCAAAACACAACCCAGCCAACCTCCCAAATCCATCTCCAGATCAGAGCATAACATCCATTGACAATCACGTAACAATGCAATAATAATAACAGTCCAGTTCTTGTCACAATAAAAATTGTACCAAGGCTGTCGGACGGCCTCCATCACACCTCTGCCATAGACGCAGTCCCAGAACCTCTACACCGGAGATCCCAAGCACCCTATGCCTAACTAAGTTCGGTGCAGCAAGAGCAGAAGTCTCCAGCCATTTAGCCATATTTTATATACTTAAGTGGCTCTCTCTTATAATACACCCCTCTCTCCAGAGCAATCACCTTTCACTTTAATTAACAAACCCTGTGCTGACCGGAGGTTCTGCATCCAGTCCACTTTGAGTCGCTATTAACTTCCCGCCATAATTATAAGTACAAGATATCGCGATTTCTCAGCCCATCTGAAACCGTTAAGTCTCGCTACATATCCCAAAATTCAAACCAACGGATTCATCTCCACTGAATTTGAAAATTACGCTGGATCAATGGACAATAAAAAATCCAATATCGCTCTAGTTAAGGGGCATGCCAGAACATATGCATCAAGAGGCCGGGTGCAACATGAAACCTATTACACAGAGAGAGCCCAATTCCAATTTTATGTAGATAATAGAGGAGTTCTGTAAACTCGATGTATTAAGAATACATTGAGAGATTCGATGCTGTTCAAGTCAACTGAAATCAATGGTATGGTCTCCAGTATCTCCCTCCCAAATATTAGGCTCTATAGGGCCAATATCTCCTTCCCCACCTACTACGTAAATCTATTGGTTCTAGAAAAAAAGTATGTCCAATAAAAGTTATATAAATGGATATCAGTTCCCATCATTGTTTGATGTTCTTGACCCAAATCTATCTGAGTAAACTTGGCATTATTATTGGAATTGTGTCTGATTTTCCTGCATTATAAAGCGTGCCTAAGCTGTAAGTATTTATATACTGTGTATGCGTGTAAAAGCAAAGTCATTTGCAATTGCTGAAAACTTTAAGCACCCCTGATCTGTAAGCAGTTTGGGAGACATATTGAAGCCTTCTATTTAGATTCCCAATGACCACGAAATCCCTGGAGCACAAAAAAGTTCGGAACAACCAGGGTGTATTCCAAATTCTCGGTATAAGGATGTGCAGCCTGAAGCCCAAACAATCCACCCGTAAATTCCACCACAGTTATGCAATCAGATTATAAAGTTTGGAAACTTTTTGGAATTGCACTAAAAAAGTTTTTTTGCCTCCAGTTTTACATAAATTATTTGGGAGAATTACAATAGTGGGCGTAATATTTTCAAGTTTAAAAACCCTAATATCCCCTCGCCCAAACCCTAATCTCGTCATAATATTGCAGTTTTGTGCAGCCAAGAATTAAACTGCTGGATTTAGATTTGCCAACCTCCCACTCCTTTGCAGATTGCAGAGTTTTCTATCTTTATCCGGGACCATGTGTCCCTGCCCCAGAAAGGGCTTCTTGAAAATAGTATTGAACTTAAAAAAGAATATCCTGGGGAGCCAGCAATTGGAGAGTTATGTAGGAGGTAACAACAAGCATTGGGTCATCCAAATCCATTTTAACCAGATTTTGATCTCCGCCGCTAATCGATAAATGGTAATTTAACGCCAGACATCCAATTTAATTTTTAAATTTAACTAGCAATGGATCCATATTCAACCGCCCAAAATCCTGTAAATTCACAGAAATATTTATACCCAGGGTTTAATCGGAAAGAATGGGACACAAGAATGGTTATATCTCTGGGGAGAGAAAATTGATTCCATGCATATCCACTGGCAATAAAGGAACAGACCTTCCCCCAATTAATTGTCAAACCCAGAGTAGGCAACCATAGCTTTTAATGTCCAATAATAGCCTCTGGCAATGAAGCCGCCCAGTAATTAGCCAAAAAAAGGAGATATCATCAGCGTATAAGGCTATTTTTGTCCTCCAGCCTCCCTCTCCTAAAGCCCTTCCATATGGTCGTTTGCTCTTAATCTGAGCTGCTATAATGGGCTTCCAATTGCCAGGGCAAATAGCAATGGAGACAAAGGGCACCCCTTTTTGTTCCCCTTCGCAAAACAAACTCTCTGATTTTTAAATTATTAACTGCACCTTAGCCCTTGGGGGTAGTAAAAACAGCTTTTAAACCAGGATATAAATTTTTGGGCCCCAACCCCCCAATTTTAGAAAAACCCCCCATAAAATTCCCATCCCCCCTATCAAAGGCCTTAGCACATCAAAGAACAGATTGACCTCGCCCCAGCGTTACAAAAGGAAGCTTCAGTTTAGGTACATTCCGTAAATATTTGGGCGTAAACCTCTTGGGAAAAAAACCCGCCTGATCAGGATGCACGAGAACTGATACCACCGCAGTTTGTCGGTCCACAAACGCCTTAGCTAGTATTTTTGTACCCTGGGGTTAAGAAATGGGCCCGTATGACTCCGGGGGCAATGGCTCTTTATCAGGTTTTTTTGATTCCTCGTCTGGTTTCTCCTCTGCACGGTTTGCTCTGTCGATTTCCCCTTTTTTTTCATTTGTTCTTTGATTCCTCTCGTCATCGTTGTCCTGTTATTCCTCTCTGCTCATATGCTCTTCTGATTTCCCCTCTCTCTGTCATCGTTGGTTCTGTTTATTCCTCTCTGATCTTGGCTCTGATTCCTCTTCTGCCGTTGTGCTCTGTTGATTCCCTTGTCACTTACTTTGCGATTCCTCTCTCTGTCATCCTTGGTCTCGGTCTGATTCCTCGCTCTGTCTGATTCCTCTCTCTGTCATCGTTGTTCTCTGATTCCTCTCTCTGTCATCGTTGTTCTCTGATTCCTCTCTCTGTCATCGTTGTTCTCTGATTCCTCTCTCTGTCATCGTTGTGCTCTGATTCCTCTCTCTGTCATTGTTGTGCTCTGTCTGATTCCTCTCTCTGTCATCCTTGTGCTATGTCTGATTCCTCTCTCTGTCATCGTTGTGCTCTGTCTGATTCCTCTCTGTCATCGTTGAGCTTTGTCTGATTCCCCCCTGCATCCTTGTCTGTCTGATTTCCCCTTCTGCATTCCTCTCCTGTCATGTTGTTCCTTTATTCCCTCTGTCATCGTTTTTTACTTTGCTGATTCCCTCTGTCACGTTGTGCTCTGTCTGTTTTCCCCTCTGCATCATTGATTTTCCCATTTTCCCCTCCTGTCATCCTTTTCCTGTCTGATTCTTTGCTCTGTCTGAATCCTCTCTCTGCATCGTTGTTCTCTATTCCCCCCCCTCGTCATCGTTTTGTTGATTCCTCTCTCTGTCATTGTTGTGCCTTCTGATTCCCTTCATCCTTTCTATGTCTGATTCCTCTCTCTGTCATCGTTGTGCTCTGTCTGATTCCTCTCTGTCATCGTTGAGCTTTGTCTGATTCCTCTCTCTGTCATCCTTGTGCTCTGTCTGATTCCTCGCTCTGTCTGATTCCTCTCTCTGTCATCGTTGTTCTCTGATTCCTCTCTCTGTCATCGTTGTTCTCTGATTCCTCTCTCTGTCATCGTTGTTCTCTGATTCCTCTCTCTGTCATCGTTGTTCTCTGATTCCTCTCTCTGTCATCGTTGTTCTCTGATTCCTCTCTGTCATCGTTGTTCTCTGATTCCTCTCTCTGCCATCATTGTTCTCTGATTCCTCTCTCTGGCTTCGTTGTGCTCTGATTCCGCTCTCTCATCGTTGTTCTCTGTCTTATTCCTCCATCTCATCGTTGTGCTCTGATTCCTCTCTGTCATCGTTGTGCTCTGCCTGATTCTTCTCTCTGTCATAGTTGTGCTCTGTCTGTTTTCTCTCTTTGTCATCGTTGTGCTCTGTCTGATTCCTCCATCTCATCGTTGTGCTCTGATTCCTCTCTCTGTCATCGTTGTGCTGTCTGATTCCTCTCTTTGTCATCGTTATGTTCTGTCTGATTCCTCTCTTTGTCATCGTTGAGCTCTGTCTGATTCCTCTCTCTGTCATCGTTGTGCTCTGTCTGATTCCTCTCTCTGTCATCGTTGTGCTCTGTCTGATTTCTCTCTGTCATCGTTGTGCTCTGTCTGATTTCTCTCTGTCATCGTTGTGCTCTGTCTGATTTCTCTCTGTCATCGTTGTGCTCTGTCTGATTTCTCTCTGTCATCGTTGTGCTCTGTCTGATTTCTCTCTGTCATCGTTGTGCTCTGTCTGATTACTCTCTCTGTCATCGTTGTGCTCCGTCTGATTCCTCTCTCTGCCATCGTTGTTCTGATTCCTCTCTCTGGCTTCGTTGTGCTCTGATTCCGCTCTCTCATCGTTGTTCTCTCTCTGATTCTGCTCTCTCATCGTTGTTCTCTGTCTGATTCCTCCATCTCATCGTTGTGCTCTGATTCCTCTCTGTCATCGTTGTGCTCTGTCTGATTCCTCCCTCCATCTTGGCTGTCTGATTCTTCCCCTTTTCCGTTGAGCTCTCTGATTTCTCTCTGCATCGTTGTGCTTGATTCCCTTCTGTCATCGTCGTGTCTGTCTGATTTCTCTCTCTTCATCGTTTGGCTCTTTTGATTTCCTCTCTCTGTCATCGTTTGGGGCCTCCTGATTCCCCTCTTGTATCGTTGGCTCTGCCCGATTTCCCCTCGTATCGTTTGCCTTCGATTATTCTCGTCTTCGTTGTGCTTTCTGATTCCTCTTGCATCGTTGAGCTTTGTCTTTCCTCTCTCTGTCATCCCTTTTGCCTGTCTGAATCCCCCTCGTCTGATTCCTCTCTCTGTCATCGTTGTTCTCTGATTCCTCTCTGTCATCGTTGTACTTTGTCTGATTCCTCTCTGTCATCGTTGTGCTCTGTCTGATTCCTCTCTGTCATCATTGAGCTCTGCCTGATTCCTCTCTCTGTCATCCTTGTGCTCTGTCTGATTCCTCTCTCTGTCATCGTTGTTCTCTGATTCCTCTCTCTGTCTGTTTGCTCTGTTCCTCTTCCCCGTCATTGTTGTGCCTGTCTGATTCCTCTGTATCCTTTTTAGTCTGATTCCTCTCTCTGTCACGTTTTTGCTCTGTCTGATTCCTCTTGTATCGTTGGGTTTTTCGATTCCTCCTCTGTCATCCTTTTTGCTTTCATTCCCCGCTCTGTCTGATTCCTCCATGTCATCGTTGTTCTCTGATTCCTCTCTCTGTCATCGTTGTTCTCTGATTCCTCTCTCTGTCATCGTTGTTCTCTGATTCCTCTCTCTGTCATCGTTGTTCTCTGATTTCTCTCTGTCATCGTTGTTCTCTGATTCCTCTCTCTGTCATCGTTGTTCTCTGATTTCTCTCTGTCATCGTTGTTCTCTGATTTCTCTCTGTCATAGTAGTTCTCTGATTCCTCTCTGTCATCGTTTGTTCCTATTCCCCTCTCGCCATCATTGTTCTCTGATTCCTCTCCTGGGTTCGTTTTTCTTGATTCCCCCTCTATCTTGTTCTCTGTCTTATTCCTCCCTTCTACGTTTTGCTTGATTCCTCCTGTCATCGTTGTGCCTCCTGATTCTTCCTCTGATAGTTTTGCTCTGTCTGTTCTCCCTCTCATCGTTGTGCTCTGATTCCTCTCTCTGTCATCGTTGTGCTGTCTGATTCCTCTCTTTGTCATCGTTATGTTCTGTCTGAATCCTCTTTGTCATCGTTGAGCTCTCTGATTCCTCTCTTTCATCTTGTGTCTGTCTATTCTCTCTCTGCTCGTTGTGCTCTGTCTGATTTCTCTCTATGTCATCGTTGTCTTGCTGATTTTCTCTTTTTCATCTTGTCTCTGTTGATTTCTTCTTCATCGTTGTGCTCTGTTGATTTTTCTGTCATCGTTTGGGTCTGTTGATTATTCTCTGTCATCTTGTGCTCCGTTGATTTCCCCTCTCCATCGTTGTTTTATTTTCCCCCTCGGCTTTTTGTTGTGCTCTGATTCCGCTCTCTCATCGTTGTTCTCTCTCTGATTCTGCTCTCTCATCGTTGTTCTCTGTCTGATTCCTCCATCTCATCGTTGTGCTCTGATTCCTCTCTGTCATCGTTGTGCTCTGTCTGATTCCTCCATTCATCTTTTGCGTTGATTCCCTCTTTGTCAGGAGCTCTCTGATTCCCCCTCTCGCATCGTTGGCTCTGATTCCCTCTCTGTCATCGTAGCTCTGTTGTTCCTCTCTCTGTCTGTTGGCTCTGGGGCCTGATTCCTCTCTCTGTCATCGTTGTGCTCTGCCTGATTCCTCTCTCTGTCATCGTTGTGCTCTGCCTGATTCCTCTCGGTCATCGTTGTGCTCTGTCTGATTACTCTCTCGGTCATCTGTCTGATTCCTCCATCTCATCGTTGTGCTCTGTCTGATTACTCTCTCTGTCATCGTTGTGCTCTGTCTGATTCCTCTGTCATCCTTGTGTTATGTCTGATTCCTCTCTCTGTCATCGTTGTACTTTGTCTGATTCCTCTCTGTCATCGTTGAGCTTTGTCTGATTCCTCTCTGTTATCATTGTGCTCTGCCTGATTCCTCTCTCTGTCATCGTTGTGCTCTGCCTGATTCCTCTCGGTCATCGTTGTGCTCTGTCTGATTACTCTCTCGGTCATCGTTGTGCTCTGTCTGATTACTCTCTCTGTCATCGTTGTGCTCTGTCTGATTCCTCTGTCATCCTTGTGCTATGTCTGATTCCTCTCTCTGTCATCATTGTACTTTGTCTGATTCCTCTCTGTCATCGTTGTGCTCTGTCTGATTCCTCTCTGTCATCGTTGAGCTTTGTCTGATTCCTTCCTTCATCCTTTGCTCTGTCGATTTTCCCCCTCTGTTGATTCCTCTCTTGTCACGTTATTCTCTATTCCCCTTCTGTCATCGTTTTCTCGATTTCCCCCCTTTTGTCATCGTTTTTCTCTATTTCCCCTCTCTGGCTTGTTGCGCTCTGATTCCCTTCTCATCGTGTTTCTGTCTGATTTTCCCCATTCATCGTTGTGCTCTGCCTGATTCTTCTCTCTGTCATAGTTGTGCTCTGTCTGTTTTCTCTCTTTGTCATCGTTTTGCTCTGTCTGTTTTCTCTCTTTGTCATCGTTGTGCTCTGTCTGATTCCTCCATCTCATCGTTGTGCTCTGATTCCTCTCTCTGTCATCGTTGTGCTGTCTGATTCCTCTCTTTGTCATCGTTGAGCTCTGGCTGATTCCTCTCCCTTTTCCCTCGTTTTGCTCTTCTGATTCCCTCTCTTATCGTTGTGCCTGCTGATTTCTCTCTGTCATCGTCGTGCTCTGTCTGATTTCTCTCTGTCATCGTTGTGCTCTGTCTGATTCCTCTCTCTGTCATCGTTGTGCTCTGTCTGATTCCTCTCTCTGTCATCGTTGTGCTCTGTCTGATTTCTCTCTGTCATCGTTGTGCTCTGTCTGATTACTCTCTCTGGCTTCGTTGTGCTCTGATTCCTCTCTCTGCCATTGTTGTTTTATTCCTCCTCTGGGTTCGTTGGCCGTCTGATTCCTCTCTCGCATGTTGTTCTGATTCCTCTCTCTGGCTTCGTTGTGCTCTGATTCCTCTCTGTCATCGTTGTGCTCTGTCTGATTCCTCCATCTCATCGTTGTGCTGTCTGATTCCTCTCTCTGTCATCGTTGTGCTCTGTCTGATTCCTCTTTGTCATCGTTGAGCTCTCTGATTCCTCTCTCTGTCATCGTTGTGCTCTGATTCCTCTCTCTGTCATCGTCGTGCTCTGTCTGATTTCTCTCTGTCATCGTTGTGCTCTGTCTGATTCCTCTCTCTGTCATCGTTGTGCGCTGCCTGATTCCTCTCTCTGTCATCTTGACTCTGTTGATTCCTCTCTCTATCGTTGTGCTCTCCTGAATTCCTCTTCTGTCATCAATGTGCTCTGCCTGCTTCCTCTCGGTCATCGTTGTGCTCTGTCTGATTCCTCTCTCTGTCATCAATGTGCTCTGCCTGCTTCCTCTCGGTCATCGTTGTGCTCTGTCTGATTCCTCTCTCTGTAATCGTTGTGCTCTGCCTGATTCCTCTCTCTGTACTTTTTGCTCTGCTGCTTTCCCCTTCTGCATCGTTTGAGCTCTGGCTGCTTCCCTCGGTCATCGTTTGCTCTGGATTACTCTCTCTGTCATCGTTTTCTCTGTCTGATTCCCCTTTTCGTCATCGTTGTGCCTGTCCCGATTTCCCAAGTGGGGGTGGGATGTGTGGGGTAAATGAGGGAGCACCCGTCTGTGGGTCGGGCGGGGGGGTGGGGCAGGGCTGTGGTCACTGATGGGGGGGGGGGGGTCTCACTAGTTTTTCCTGTTGCATTAGCTGCACCATTTTCCTTGGTGACTCTGGATCTTCTGTGTCCTTTAGGCCGTCCCATCAGAGCGCGGAGGATCCTGCCCCCAGCCCTCCACGGGTCATGGCGAGGGCGGCAGCGGAGATGCGTCAGGAGAGTGCGGAGAGACCAGAGCAACCGAGGATCTCCCGGAGGTCACCCGTCCCGACCCTGAGGAGCCTGACGCTACGGCGGGCGCTGCCTGTCATCACTGGCAAGTCCTGGTCACATCCTCTGTGTACCCGAGGCTACCTGCGGGGGGGTCTGCAGGGGTTATGGGCCCCCGGTAACTGGAGGGAGCGCTGACCTCCCCTGTATATCCTGTATACAGCGCTGACCTCCCCTGTATATCCTGTATACAGCGCTGACCTCCCCTGTATACCCTGTATACAGCACCGACCTCTCCTGTATATCAGTGTTACAGCGCGGGCCCCCCCTGAAAAACATTTTTATACAGCGTGACCTCCCCTGTATACCCCGTATACAGCACCGACCCCTCCCGTATAAAACCCTGTATCAGCGGGACCTTCCTGTTAAACCCCGTATACAGGGACCTCCCTGGTAACCCCGTAACGGCGGACCTTCCTGTGTTACCCCCGTATAGAGCGCGGACCTTCCTGTGTATACCCCGTATACAGCGCGGACCTCTCCTGTATAACCGGTATAAAGCGCTACCTCCCCTGTATACCCGTTACAGCACCGACCTCTCCTGTATAAACCCGTATACAGCACCGACCCCCCTGTATATACCCGGGATACAGTGCTACCTCCCTTAAATACCCTGTATACAGTGCTGACCTCTCCTGTATATCCTGTATACAGCGCTGACCTCCCCTGTATATCCTGTATACAGCGCTGACCTCCCCTGTATACCCTGTATACAGCGCTGACCTCCCCTGTATACCCTGTATACAGCACCGACCTCTCCTGTATATACCCTGTATACACCTGACCTCTCCTTATATCCCTGTTAAAAAGTGCTGACCTCTCCTGTATATACCTTATACAGCGTGAAACCCCCTATATATACTTGTTACAGCGCTGCGCCCCCGAAAACCGTATACACCGACCTCCCTGATCCCTGTATAAAGCACCGACCTCTCCTGTGTATATACCTTGTATACGGCACCAACCTCTCCTATATATACCCTGTATACAGTGCTGAACCCCTCCGAATACCCGTAAACAGCGCGGACCCTTCCTGAAAAACCCTTATACACGTGATCCTCCTATATATATCATACAGCCTAACGCCCCCCTATACCTTATACAGGCTGACCTCTCCGTATATACCCTGTAAAAGCACCGCCTCTCCTGTGTAATACTTTATACGGGACCAACCTCTCCTATAATACCCCCGTTACATGCTGACCTCTCCCGTATATACCCTGTATACAGTGCTGACCTTCCTGTATATACCCTGTATACAGGCGGGGGGCCCCTTTCCCGTTATCCCCGTATACAGCGCGGCCTTTCCGTGTATCCCGTATACAGCGCGACCTCCCCTGTTACCTTATACAGCGCGGGCCTTCCGTAATACCCTGTAACACGCGGACCTCTCCTTTTTAAAACCCTGTATACAGCGCGGACCCCTCCTGTATATACCCCGTATACAGCGCGGGCCTCTCTTATAACCCTGTATACAGCGCTGACCTCTCCTGTATAACAGTGTATAAAAGCCTGACCTCCCTGAATCCCGTATACAGCGCTGACCTCCCCTGTAAATTTCCCGTAAAACAGCCTGACCCTCCTTTATACAGTGTTACAGCGCTGACCTCCCCCCGTATATCCGTATACAGAGGACCTACCCGTATACCCCGTATACAGCGCTGACCCCTCCCGTAAAACCCCGTATACAGCGCGACCATCCTGTATACCCTGTAACAGCCGACCTCTCCGTATATCCTTATCGCGCTGACCTCCCCCCGGGATATCCTGTATCAGCGCGCCCCCCTCCTGTATAACAGTGTATACATGCTACCTCCCTTATATCCGGGATACGCGCTGAACCCCCCTGTATATCCTGTTAAAAAGGCTGACCCCCCCTGTATACCCGATACACGCGACCTCTCTGAAAACCCTGTATACACGTGACTCTCCTTATAACCCGTATACGGCCCGACCTCTCCGTATATACCCGTAACAGCGCGGACCCCTCCGATATACCCTGTTACACGCTACCTCTCCCGAATACCCTATATACAGCGCAGACCTCTCCGTATATACCCGTATACAGCGCTCCACCCCGTATACAGCACCGACCCCTCCTGTATATACCCCGTATACGCGCCCACCCCCTTTCCCGTATTCCCTGTATACAGCGCTGACCCCTCCTGTATATACCCGTTACAGTGCTGCCTCTCCTGTAATATACCCTGTATAAGCCGTCCTCCTGTATATACCCCCGATACAGCGCTGACCTCCCCTGTATACCCTGTATACAGCGCTGACCTCCCCTGTATACCCTGTATACAGCGCTGACCTCCCGTATATACCCCCGTATACAGCGCCGACCTCCCTGTATATACCCTGTATACAGCGCTGACCTCTCCTGTATATACCCTGTATACAGCTCTGACCTCTCCTGTATATACCCTGTATACAGCGCTGACCTCCCCTGTATACCCTGTATACAGCACCGACCTCTCCTGTATATACCCTGTATACAGCGCTGACCTCTCCTGTATATACCCTGTATACAGTGCTGACCTCTCCTGTATATACCCTGTATACAGCGCTGATCTCTCCTATATATACTCTGTATACAGCGCTGACGTCCCCATACTCTGTATACAGCGCTAACGTCCCCGGTATATCCTGTATACAGCGCTGACCTCTCCTGTATTATACCCTGTTTTACAGCGCGTAACTCTTTCCCGTATACCCCATGTCCTGATCTCTTCCTCTCCTCCCAGCCCCCAGCTTGCAGTACCCTGGCTCACTTTCCGGCCTGACCCCGGATCTGGCAGAGATGATCATTGATTACATGGTTAAGGAGAAGGTTCTGCGACCGAAGACTCTGGAGCTGTTTGCCGGCTGCCCCATCCGCCGGATCACCATGAACTGCTACCCCTACCTCACCAATGACCTGGTCAGACAGCTGCGCGGCTTCCCGGGGCTGCGGCGCCTGAGCCTCAGCTCCTCCAACCTCATCACAGGTACAGCCCAGCTCCTGGGGCCCCGCACATCCTGCCTGGTCGGGCACTGACATCCGGGTGTTTCTCCACAGATCAGGGACTATGCGTGGTGCAGCAGCTGCAGAAGATACAGCACCTGAACCTCAGCGCCTGCAAGAACCTGTCAGAGGCCTGTCTGCTTCACCTGCGAGGTGACTGCTCCGCAATGTGGCGTCCTGTCCAGTACATGAGGGTGTGATTGTGTCCGTTACAGGAGGGTGTGATTGTGTCCGGTACCGGAGGGTGTGATTGTGTCCTGTACCGGAGGGTGTGATTGTGTCCGGTACCGGAGGGCGTGATTGTGTCCCGGGACAGGGGGTAGGGTGTTGATGTGTCCGGTACAGGAGGTGTGATTGTGTCCGGTACAGGAGGGTGTGATTGTGGGCCGGTACAGGAGGGTGTGATTGTGTCGGTACAGGAGGGGTGTGATTGTGTCCGGTACAGGAGGGTTGTGATTGTGTCCGGTCAGGGGGGTGTGATTGTGTCCGTACAGGAGGGGTGTGATTTTTGTCCGTTACAGGAGGGGGTGGATTGTGTCCTGTACCGGGGGGGTTTGTGATTTTTGTGTCCTGTACCGGAGGGTGTGATTGTGTCCTGTACAGGAGGGTGTGATTGTGTCCGGTACAGGAGGGTGTGATTGTGTCCTGTACAGGAGGGTGTGATTGTGTCCTGTACAGGAGGGTGTGATTGTGTCCGGTACAGGAGGGTGTGATTGTGTCCGGTACAGGAGGGTGTGATTGTGTCCGGTACAGGGAGGGGTGATTTGTGTTCCGGTCAGGAGGGGTGTGATTGTGTCCGGGAAAAGGAGGGTGTGATTGTGTCACGGTACAGGAGGGTGTGATTGTGTCCGTACCGGGAGGGTGTGGGTTGTGTCCTGTAACAGGGAGGGTGTGATTGTGTCCGGTACAGGAGGGGGTGATTGTGTCCGGTACAGGAGGGGGTGATTGTGTCCGGTACAGGAGGGTGTGATTGTGTCCGGTACGGAGGGGGGGATTGTGTCCGGTACAGGAGGGTGTGATTGTATCCTGTACAGGAGGGTGTGATTGTGTCCTGTACCGGAGGGTGTGATTGTGTCCTGGTACAGGAGGGGTGTGATTTGTGTCCGGTACAGGAGGGTGTGATTGTGTCCGGTACAGGAGGGTGTGATTGTGTCCTGTACCGGAGGGTGTGATTGTGTCCGGTACAGGAGGGTGTGATTGTGTCCGGTACAGGAGGGTGTGATTGTGTCCGGTACAGGAGGGTGTGATTGTGTCCTGTACCGGAGGGGGGGTGATTGTGTCCTGCACAGGAGGGGGTGATTGTGTCCGGTACCGGAGGGGGTGATTGTGTCCGGTACCGGAGGGGGTGATTGTGTCCTGTACAGGAGGGTGTGATTGTGTCCTGTACAGGAGGGTGTGATTGTGTCCTGCACAGGAGGGTGTGATTGTGTCCTGTACCGGGGGGTTGTGATTGTGTCCTGTTTCCGGAGGGTGTGCTTGTGTCCTGTACAGGAGGGTGTGATTGTGTCCGGTACCGGAGGGTGTGATTGTGTCCTGTACAGGAGGGTGTGATTGTGTCCTGTACCGGAGGGTGTGATTGTGTCCTGTACAGGAGGGTGTGATTGCGTCCTGTACAGGAGGGTGTGATTGCGTCCTGTACAGGAGGGGGTGATTGAGTCCTGTACCGGAGGGGGTGATTGTGTCATGAACCTGAGGGTGTGATTGTGTCCGGTACCGGAGGGGGTGATTGTGTCCGGTACCGGAGGGGGTGATTGTGTCCGGTACCCGGAGGGGTGATTTGTGTTTCCCGGACCGGGGGGGGGGTGATTTGTGTCCGTACCGGAGGGGGTGATTGTGTCCGGTACGGAGGGGTGTGTGATTTGTTCCCGGTACAGGGGGGGTGATTGTTGGTTTCCCGTACAGGAGGGGGGGATTGTGTCCGGCACAGGAGGGGTGCATTGTGTCCGGTACCGGAGGTGTGATTGTGTCCTGGGAACGGAGGGGTGTGATTGCGTCCTGTACCGGAGGGTGTGATTGTTCCCGTACCGGAGGGGTGATTGTGTTTCCTGTACCCGGAGGGGGTGATTGTGTCCTGTACCGGAAGGGTTTTGATTGTGTCCTGTACCCGGGGGTGTGATTGTGTCCTGTAACGGGGGGTGTGTTGTTCCTGTACGGAGGTTGTGATTGTGTCCTGTACCGGAGGGGTGGGTTTTGTCGCTACGGAGGGTGTGATTGCGTCCTGTACAAGAGAGTGTGATTGTGTCCTGTACTGGAGGGGGTGATTGTGTCCGCTACAGGAGGGTGTGATTATGTCCTGTACAGAAAGGGGGGATTGTGTCCGGTACAGGAGGGTGTGAATTGTGTTCACGGTTACGGAGGGGGTGTTGTGTCCGGTACCGGATGGGGTGATTGGTTTCCGGTACCGGTGGGGTTGATTGTGTCCGTTCCGGAGGGGGTGATTGTTCCGGGACCGGGGGGGTGATTGTGTCCGGTACCGGAGGGGGGTGATTGTGTCCGGTACCGGAGGGGGGTGATTGTGTCCGGTACAGGAGGGTGTGTTTTTGTCCGGGTACCGGAGGGTGGTATTGTGTCCTGTACAGGGGGGGGTGTTTGTGTCCTTTTACAGGAGGGTGGGAAAGGTGGTCCGGTAACAGGAGGGTGTGATTGTGTCCTCAACAGGAGGGTGTGTTGTGTCCTTCAAGGAGGGGTGTGTTTGCTTCCCGCCAGGGGGGGTGTGTTTGTGTCCTTCACGGAGGGTTTGATTGTGTCCTGCAACCGGGAGGGTGTGATTGTGTCCTGTAAAAGGGGGGTGTGTTGTTCCCGTACCGGGGGGTGTGATTGTGTCCTGTACCGGGAGGTGTGATTGCCGTCCTGTACAGGAGGGGGGTGATTTTCGTCCTGTACGGAGGGGGTGATAGCGGCCTGGACCGGAGGGGGTGATTGCGTCCTGTACCGGAGGGTGTGATTGCGTCCTGTACCGGAGGGTGTGATTGCGTCCTGTACCGGAGGGTGTGATTGCGTCCTGTACCGGAGGGTGTGATTGTGTCCGGTACGGAGGGGTGATTTCGTCTGTACAAAGAGTGGTTTTTGTCCCCACTGGGGGGGTGATTGTGTCCCCTTTCAGGAGGGTGTGATTTTGTCTGTACAGAAAGGGGGGGAATTTTGGGGCCGGTACAGGAGGGGGGATTGTGTCCGGTACAGGAGGGGGGGATTGTGTCCGGCACAGGAGGGGGGGATTGTGTCCGCGACAGGAGGGTGGGACTGCGTCCTGTACAGGAGGGGGTGATTGTGTCCATTATGTGTCACCTCACCTGATGTCCATTTTGTTCTATTTTACATTTTGAGATCTCTCACATAGCAAACCAGCAAAATGAGCTGTGTCGGTCATGAGAAGTGTCATCATTGCTCTCTGATTTCTCCTTTGTGCTGACTTTTATTCCTCTCTCTGTCATCAGTTTGCTCTGATTCCTCTCTCTGTCATCGTTGTGCCCTGTCTGATTCCTCTGTCGTCGTTGAGCTCTGCCTGATTCCTCCCTCTTTCATCGTTGAGCTCTGCCTGATTCCTCTCTCTGTCATCGTTGAGCTCTGCCTGATTCCTCTCTGTCATCGTTGTGCTCTGCCTGATTCCTCTCTCTGTCATCGTTGTGCTCCGCCTGATTCCTCTCTCTGTCATTGATGAGCTCTGTCTGATTCCTCTCTCTGTCATCGTTGTTCTCTGCCTGAATCTTCTCTCTGTGCTCTTCCCGATTCCTCTCTCTGTCATCGTTGAACTCTGTCTGATTCCTCTCTCTATCATCGTTGAGCTCTGTCTGATTCCTCTCTGTCATCATTGTGTTCTAATTTCTCCTATCATTGTTGTGCTTTGACTGTTTCCTCTCTGTCATCGTTTGTGCTCTTAATTCCTCTCTGTCACTGTTGTCTGATTCCTCTCTCTGTCGTCATTGAGCTCTGATTCCTCTCTCTGTCATCGTTGTGCTCTGTCTGATTCCTCTCTGTCATCATTGAGCTCTGCCTGATTCCTCGCTCTCTGTTATTGTTTTGCTCGGCCTGATTCCTCTTTCTCTCATTGTTGAGCTCTGCCTGATTCCTCTCTCTGCCATCGATGAGCTCTGCCTGATTCCTCTCTCTGTCATCGTTTGTGCTCTGCCTGATTCCTCTGTCATCGATGTGCTCTGCCTGAATCCTCTCGCTGTCGTTGTTGTGCTCCGCCTGATTCCTCACTGTCATCGTTGTTCTCTGCCTGAATCCTCTCTGTTATCATTGAGCTCTTCCTGATTGTTCTTTCTCTCTGTCGTTTTTCTGATGCCTCTCTCTGTCATTGTTGTTGTGCCCTGTCTAATTACTCTCTCTGTAGTCATCGTGCTCTGTCTGATTCCTCTCTCTGTCATCGTTGTGCTCTGCCTGATTCCTCTCTCTGTCATCGTTGTGCTCTGCCTGATTCCTCTCTCTGTCATCGTTGTGATCTGCCTGATTCCTCTCTCTGTCATCATTTTGCTCAGCCTGATTCCTCTCTCTGTCAGCGTTGAGCTCTGCTTGATTCCTCTCTCTGTCATCATTGAGCTCTGTCTGATTCCTCGCTCTGTCTGATTCCTCGCTCTGTCTGATTCCTCTCTCTGTCATCGTTGTGCTCTGCCTGAATCCCGTCTGTCATTGTTGTGCCCTGCTAATTCCTCTCTCTGTCGTCATCATGCTCTGCCTGATTCCTCTCTCTCATCATTGAGCTCTGTCTGATTCCTCTGTCTGTTATCGTTGTGCTCTGTCTGATTCCTCAGCTGTCCTCCCACCTCTCCTCTAACTCTCTTTTTGACCCACTACAATCTGGTTTTCGACCCCACCACTCTACCGAAACTGCCCTAACCAAAGTCAATAATGATCTAGTAACTGCTAAAGCCTCATGCCACTACTCTGTGCTCCTCCTCTTGGACCTGTCCTCTGCCTTTGACACTGTCGACCATTCCCTCCTGCTAAAAAATCCTCTCCTCCCTCGGCAATCACGGACTTGGCTCTTTTTCCTTGGATCTCCTCGTACCTCATGATCGGACATTCACTTCTCTCATTCTTTTGCTCCACTCTCCTCCCCCGGCCCCTCTCTGTTGGTGTCCCCCAAGGGTCAGTCCTGGGTCCACTACTCTTCTCTATCTACACCCTTTGCCTCGGTCAGCTCATAGCCTCACATGCTTTCTTTTCCACCTGTATGCTGATGATACCCAACTCTACATCTCTGGCCCAGATGTCACTTCTCTACCCCTCCCGGATCCCTGACTGTCTGTCCTCCATTTTCCTCCTTCTTCTCATCACGTCTCCTAAAACTAAATGGGGGAAAACAGAACTCATCATCTTTCCACCATCCAACTCTACCCCTGCCCCTGATCTCTCTATTACAGTCAACGGCTCTACACTTTCAACCGGTCCCACAAGTCCGCTGTCTTGGGTAATCCTTAGACTCTGCTTTATCTTTCAAACCACACATCCCAAAACCCTCACCTCTGCCTGCCGCCTCCACCTGAAAAAAAACTCTCGCACCCGCTCATTCCCAACTATGACACTACAAAAATGCGGCCCCAGCCCTTGTCATCTCCCCCTAGACTACGCAACATCATTCTCAGTGCCCCCCCACTAGCACCATCCTCCCCCCCAAACCCACCCTTAACTCTCTGCCCGCTTTCCACCTCTCTCCCGCTACTCCTCTCCTCTCCCCTCGCCAACCTTCACGGGCTTCCCATTCCCCCACGAATTTCATTTCAAACTAAAACCCATGCCTAAAGGCTCTCCAGACCTCTCCCCTCCATAACTCGCCCAAATTTCCCAAAATATCTCCCCCCCCACTCTCCGCTCCTCACGGGCCTTTTCTCCTCTCTCTCCCGTTTACCCTCCCAAACCCTCCAAGACTTTCCCGGCTTCCCCCACACTCTGGAACTCACGCCCCACCAAATCAGACCTCCCCATTTTTCCCCAGCTTAAAAAAGAAACCCTGAAAACCCTTTCTTCAGGTTTGCCTAAACCTTCACTAAACTTGTCACGCTTCCTCCACGACAGTCTGCCCCTCACCTCCTGTCTTTTCCCCCCCCTTTAGATTGAAGCCCCGCGGTAGGGTCCTCTCTCCCTCTGTCATGCCAAATTTGTCATTATCCCTTATCACTGTACTGTTTGACTTATTTAATGTAAACCCCCCCGAATGTACAGCGCCCTGGAAACAAGGCGCTTTAAAATTTAAAAATTAATTAATTTTCCTTCCGTCATCCTTGTGCTCTGTCTGATTCCTCTTTCTCTGTCATTGTTATGCTCCGTCTGATTCCTCTTTCTCTGTCGTCATTGAGCTCTGCCTGATTCCTTTCTCTGTCAGCGTTGAGCTCTGCTTGATTCCTCTTCTGCACTTTAGCTCTGCCCGATTCCCCTCCGCTCTTTTACCCGTTTTCCCCTCGTCATCGTGACTCTCCTTCTTCCTTCCCTCTTGACTCGCTGTTCCCCTTTTTCATTGTTTAGCTCTGCTGTTCCCCCATCATTTTTAGCTCTGCCTGATTCCCCCTGTCAGTGACTTGCCGATTCCTCTCTGTCATCGATGACTCGCCTATTCCCCCGTATCGTTAGCTCGCCTGATTCCTCTCTCTCTTTGTTGAGCTCTGCCTGAGTCCTCTCACTGTCATTGTTGAGCTCTGCCTGATACCTCTCACTGTCATCGATGAGCTCTGCCTGATTCCTCTCTGTCATCGATGAGCTCTGCCTGATTCCTCTCTGTCATTGTTGTGCCTGA
>JAODAL010036189.1:0-42000 GCA_025379985.1 Phyllomedusa bahiana
TTTAAATTGAGGAGAATTTTTTGTCAGCAAGATAATCATGGAAAGGCATTCTCACTGGTTTTTGTCCTATAAATTCTATAGTAAAGTTGAACCTTTGGACAAATGTTGCCTAATGTGCATGTAAATGTAATGTTAAAAGTATTTCAAGGTCAGAATGAGGAACCATACAATCTTTCTCTTGGGTGGAGGGCCTATGTTGCGTAGTCACATGCGGACAACATCATGGCTGCTAATGGCCACTTAGAAACAGTGATATCATAGGCAAACTCTTGTGGGCATTGATGGCAGAGGTTTCGCCTACAGCACTACGGGACCACAGTCTTTCTGTCTCTCTCCCTCTCTCTCTCTTTCTGTGTCTCTCTTACTCTCTCTTTTCCTCTCGCACGCATTGTGTTGTAAAATATATTAATGCAGCTGTAAATATTTTATCAGTGCAACTACCAATAATATTGAAATGCTTGTTCTATTATAAGGATGTCTTAATATCCCAATTTTAGATATTAAAGGGCTGTTTATTACCAAAGGAACAAATGTTGATCAAACAAACCCATTCTAAAACATTTGTTGGTAACTTGTATGTATTAATTCACCCAAAAGGTGGTTAATTAGCAGTACACTTATCATACACCCCCCATTGACATATGCAGAGCTCTGTTTCGTTGCCAACCAACTTTAAAGAGGTTTTGCCACAATGTAATGTTGATGTGGGATCCTCCAAAATGGGTATTTAATCACTTTTTCTAAATATATGTGATTACAAAAAGTGAAGCCTGTGAGAGCTACAGCCTTCCTTACATGCCCTTAGTTACTTAAAAGTTTACATTAGACATGACCAGCAGCTGACAGGAGCTGATCTGGCCACGCGCTTGCATTGTCTGCACTTCTTATCTGATGACAGGGAACATGAAGGAGCTGGCAAGGGACTGTGGAGAAAAAGCAGAGAATCAGCCCTGTGTCTTTTGTATATAGAATCCACTGGTTGTAATGTAATTATTTCAGTGAACATTGCACACGCTCCCTGCTTCCTGGCTGTGTTCTCAGCCCACCTCTCTCTCCCCCTGTGAGGCTTCATGCTCTGTGTCAAACCCTCACAGGCAGCAGTCAGGGCAGCACACAGTGTACCCTGACTTCAGGCTTCTTAGGAAGGGAAGATCTCTCCTTAAGGAGAGCACCGAACGAACGGCTTGTAAAGTTTTTGTTTTGCCTTTTCGCCCTCTACGTAGCATCTGCATATCACAAGGCATTATGGGAACGGGGCTGAGAAGCCCACAGCGCCCTCTGTTGGTTGTAACAAATCCTCAATTTGCTTTTGACCCACCGAGTCTTGAGAAAGCAAAAGGGCTTTTTTAGTCAAGCCAGTATCTCTCATCTACAGACAACACTGTTTCGGGATTTTTGTCCCTCTTCAGTGCAGAGTAGAGAAGATACTGGCTGGCTGTGTGGGAGGCATCGGGTAGCTCAGGAAGGGAAGATCTCTCCTTAAGGAGAGCACCGAACGAACGGCTTGTAGAGTTTTTGTTTTGCCTTTTCGCCCTATACAGACAGCCCTGGGGCTACTATAGGTCTCCAGGGCTGACTATACAGACGTTCCCTTGCTCTATCGGTTCATCGGGAGTCCTGAGCACCTGCAGGACCCGAGGAATGTCCTTTGTGCCGCTGTCACGAACTGCGGTAATCAAAGGGTTAAGCGCCGGCGATCTGAGGATTTCTCCAGTCCCCAGCACTTGCAAAACTGCTCTAGGAACAGGGCTATTAATTACAGCTCTGTTCCTAGCACAATTGCAGCGCTGGGAGCCGCAAAACCCCTCTATCTACATCCCTTAATGACACTGGGCATAAAACTACATCCCAGTGCCGGTAAGGCATACCTCCCAAGTGTCCTTATTTTGGATGGACAGTCCCTATTTTTAACCCTTGTACTCTGTCCATCTTAGCTCTATACATGTCCCTCTTTTTCATTGAGGAAATAGATTTGTGACTATGGATCGTATTGTACACCCGGGGAGATAACTGACATGTCACTTATTCGGGGCGCTTATGCGCCGCGAGCAAGACTCGTCACATGGACAAAGGACTACGCCACCCCCCCCCACCCGCCAATGTCCAGGGGTACTGTACGCCCCGCAATTAAGCCGTGTGAATATAGCCTAAAAGGGCAAAAATATGTCATTTGCTTGCAAAACCTGGAAAATTATTCAACAATCTCTATAGATTTTAGAATGTTTAAAGGGACACTTCTGTAAGAAAGGAGTATTTTCGTTAAAACCAATATTCCTGGAAAATGTAAAATATTTGGGAATATATTTTTTTTATTTCTGCAATCCTATGCCATTAAAAATGTAAAGTCTTGTCCTTTTCTTGATGTGATAGTAAAGAGATAAAACTCCTGGATGGCAGGCCACACTCATCTCACTTTATTAAATTGCTGCTTATTTATGTGTTTCTCATTACAAATAGTAGGTAATGACAGGGAAAGATAAGATTACAACAACAAGGCAATGACAAGAGCAATACATGAAAGAATTATGTTTTCATCTTTTTCTGCACTCTGGTGAGCGGGAAGGGGGTTCCATTGTTTTTCAGGTCCTGCTGATCACATTTACACCTCAAAGGCCATAGTGGGCCTGCAAAAAACTCATCATGCAATCCTCACTGCTGTGCTATCAGAGCTCACAGAGGGAACTTCAAAGCAGAAAGTGACATAAATAGGGTAACTTTACATAGTCACATACATAATGGGAACAATTATATAAAAAAACAACAACCACACAATTAAACAAAAAATTGATATAATAGTCACATATTACTTGTCAGTATTTGACAAAAAAAAATTATGGTAGTTTCCCTTTAAGTATAGTCTTCTGCATACAAATCACTCCAATTTAGTTTCTCAAACTTGTTGGCTTGACTCTACCATTTGTGTCGGCATGCTACATACCATATATACTGCTGCTTGCACAATGTGTGATTTGTTTGTGTCTGTTGTATATATTGAGGTTTGGTAAGCGGAGCTGGTTTATGGCAGTCGACCATAGTTTACCACTAATGTTCTTTTTTTTGTTTTCTTTTCCTGTTTGACCACATAGTATATCAGAGCTAGTGTTCCAGAGAAATGTGTGGAAGTTAGTGGAGTACTAGTTTACATAGGCAAGCAGTATATGATATTCCTAACATTGGTTGAGTTTTTCTTAAACTGTAACTTTTTTGTACTTTTACTAACTCTTTATTTTCTTGAAGAACAGTTTCATACTTTTTTCATTTCTATTTTTTAAACTGTCTTTAAAACATTAATATAATTTTCTCCTGAAGATATGAGAGTGAAATGTGTGTAGGGTACGCAGGCAACCTTTTAATTTTGTTTTCTACCTCTTACCCTTTTGGTATTTTCTCCTTTATATGCTGTGCTATATATTAATTTATCAGACTGGGTTTATTTGATGGCATACTTATTTATGTATGTTTACTGTTACTTTATGGTGATGTGTTGGTTGGGATGTGTGTAGAATTTTGAATGTTTTGAGGGATATTTGTATCTTTTACATATACGTAACAGTTCAAGGGCTTATCTTTAGAAGGCGTTCCTCTTAACCTCTATGTATGCTGTTTTTATTGTATTTTTTAGGATATAATAAATGTGTTATTTTATGCAATTTACTTTTGTGATACTTTTACTTTTTGTAGGTGTTTTATTTTTGAGGCTGTTCACTAACATAATTCATTTCAGGCCTATATTTTCATCTAGTTATAATTAACAAAAAGTCATCTGTCAGGGTAGCACCATGAACCCTTCTGAACCCTCTATAAAGCTGTCAACGAAAAATATGTAGCAACAGTTAAGTCTTTTGTGCTGGATACTGGTTAACCTCTTTCTTTATCTAATGCTGGAGTTCTGGTCACATATGTTTTGACCATGGTATGTGGCATGGCCTGAATGTACTAAGAACAGTCAAAGTATCCAATAAAAAAAACGTATAGGGTTTTATAGCACATGCCATATTTTTTCAGTTTGAAAGTGGTTTACAGTTGGAATATTAAGCAAATCAATTTTAGCTTTATACCAATTAACTTCTTCCCACTGCAGAGTTTTTTGTTGACATCCTCCCGGATTTCCAAGAAATATAACTTTTTATATTTTTTTTTATCGACAGGGCTGCCTGATGGCTTGTCACTTGCTAGGCAAGAGGTAAATTTTTCATGGTACAGTTTACTGTACCCTACCATAGAATGTATTAGGAAACCACAATGAAATTCTGGAAAGTGGAAAAACCCAACTGCCCCATTTTCACATTTTTTTTTTTTAGGGGACGTAGGGAGGCGGGCATCTGTTTTCATCAACTTCACTGTGGGGTACAAATGATGTGGTATAAATGACATGTTATCTTTATCTTGCACATCAGATTCCAGCTATTTTATTTTTTAATTTTGTTGTGTTTTACTACTTTTAGAAAAACAAAAACTCTTTTAAAATTTGCATGTTAAACACCATATTCTGAGAGCAATAGCAATTTTATTTTTCCACACACAGACTTGAGTGAGTGCTCGTAGTTTTTATCGCTAACATCTTACGACACATGCAACTTTTTACTAAATTTTTGTATCACATTTTTGGGGAGACGATGTAACCCTGAAAAAATGCAATTTTGAGGTTGTGTATTTTTTACCTACAATATTTACCGTGCAGGTTAACTAATGTACTATTTTAACAGATCAGATTTATGCAGGGTACATGAATAGTACGAAGGATACTTTCACATGGTGCAATTTTTGGTATTGTACTTCTGTTGCAGTACTGCACTACAGTGAAATGGCTTTTATTACGAGCAAATTCCTTTTAATTTCCTAAATTGTTTGGAAAGGTCCTGCAACAGAGAACTGTACCAAAAATGTGACAAAAGTGCACTGTATGAAAGCACTCTGAAATGGCAGGTCTCAAGCCTTCACTAGGCGCCTAGCTGCTGGAACAATCAGTTTGTAGGATGGACCAGTCAGGAGATACAACAGAGCATTGCAGCATTTTATAATCATTCAGATGCCGCAGTTATATTGACTGTGGTATCTTAGTGGTAATTGAGTGGCTAGTGGTTAAAGAGGTATCTCGATCCCAGCCGCCAGTGGTAGGTGTCAGCTGTAATTAACAGCACATGACGGGTATGCAGCAGGATCAGCCCATGATACACTGTTCGAGTATGTTCACACGGGCAAATTTCGGCACACATTTCACGTCGTATTTGCGCTCTAATACGAGCTAGATGCACGCCGAAATTATGGTAATCCATAGTTCTCATAGAGAACTATGGATTACGCCTCCTCTCCCTGATCGTATTGTACACGCGGGGAGATGAGTGACATGTCAATAACTTGCGGGGAAAACGCGCCGCAAGTAATGCATGTCCATGGGGCCAGCGGGCTGCCGCCCCCCACATGCCACGGGAGTACGCGCGTATCAGCACGACTCCCAAAGTACCCTGCGTAATTGCGGCCATACTGTACACGCCGCAATTACGCCGTGTGAACATAGCCTTACTGATCTGCATGACGTGCAGTTACGTTATGCATCATCAGTAAGAGGTTAAAACAATAAAAGGGGACTGCTGTGCTCATATTAGTGCATTTTTTTAAGTTTCTCTGTAATACAACTGTATTATGAACACACATTACTGAATACTAGTGCATTGTCAGACGCTAATAACATAGAAGAAAAAAACACACAGAAAAAACTGTATATTTCCTATAAGCTAACCAAGGTATAAGATGGTGATTTTTTTTTACCTTAACACTTGCAGTGGCCATCTGCAAGTCACTTTTGAATTCCTAAGGGTGTCTATATTCATAATGTTCTTTACAGGGATTTTATGATTGTGCAGTTTAGTCTTGTAACCATGTGTAGCACAGATGTGAAATTTTTTACCATTAAGAATTCTATTTAACAACATTTTTATGTGACCCTTTTTATGCTGTGTTTTCTTTTTGTAGAGGGAACTATGGTTTTATGTTAGTCATATGTATGTATGCGAGCATATATATATATATATAAAGAACATTATTATTTTGAAATTGTTTTAATAAAATACAGAAAATATTTCTCACCGCTGTAAGTTTAACCCAGATTCCCATCCACATTCTTTGTTCAAATAGCCCCTTGATCTATCCCTTCATTTAAATCGTTTTCCACAGCACCAATGCGTTATAGTTGTATTAATATAACTATGTGAATATTAAAAATATGTAAGCATCTGTTTTGTTTAATCTTTGCTTGAAACTGTATCCATGTATTTAATTTTTCACTTAAAATATTCTAATTTCCTTTCTAGAGTAGATGTTTGGCAGCAATAACACATATCTAGTCAATGGTACAGTATATGCTACCATTTTTTGCAAGCTTTACCATTAATAGAGTGACAAGACATACAGTATATACATACATGGCGTTGTGTTTATGAAATAACGCCTTAAAAATCCTTAAAAACACCCAAAACATTTGACTGCTGATTTGGCTTTTCCCCTAGTTTCATTGCAAGGTTGATTGAGTCGGATGTGACTTGAGGAACCCGGCTCTTCTCCCTTAAGCTGATTTGAATATACAGTATATACATTTTAGTGGAGCGCTCATTGCATGCAAGTCCCAACACATCTTTATGATGCCACCCTCAGGTAAGTATGCTATAAAACCACATTGTTTGTTAATTAGTAGCCTACAAACATGATTTTGCAGTTGAGCTACAAAAAAAAAGTTGAGACAATTTATAAATATGTTTCATTATTTAACTTGTACTGATTCTGAATTTCAGCCAGTGTTATACAGCAGAGCTTTTTTTAAATTATTTTACTTGCCATTAGTAATGATCAACAAGCTTATTTACAGAGATATCTCTAATAGCAATGAGCTATTATTATACACTGAAACCTTTCCTTTTTTTTTTTTTTTTTTTTAACATCAGATTACCGGTGACATGCTATGAATGTTCTAGATTTTAGGTCTGAGGTCCGAAGAATTATAAATGCAGCTTTGAGATGAGAACAAGCTGTCACTCAGCATCAATATAAGAGAGGTAACAAAAAACTAATTAAAAAAGTAGCATTTTTTATACAGAATAACCTCTAAGGCATGCAGAGTATTCAGGTTCCTCCTCGTGTATGGTGTGGTTAGAGCAAAGGGATCTTTGACAACACAGTCATATGTCAAAGGTCCTTTTGCCTATTAAAGACACTGCACTTTGATGTCATGGTGCATAGCATGTTATTAAATTTTTTTTGTTCATCCCACTGTACATAAAATAGAATAAAAAGTGACCAAAAAGTCATATAAACCCCCAAAGTAATGAAAATGTCAGTTTGTCCCACACAAAAAGCCCTTACACAGCTCTGTTTATGGAAAAATGAAAAAGTTATGGCAATCAGAACAGAGCGATGCAAAAACATTGTTTTACAGAATAAAAACATTTTTTTAACTGCTATGACATAAAAATGATATATTTTGGGTATCACCATAATTGTATCACCTAGCAGAGTAAAAATAACATGTCACATTTACTATATGGTGGGTGCTGTAAAAAAAAAAAAAAAAAAAACACTAGCAGGATTTCTGTATTTTCTTCACCCTGCCTCCCAAAAATGGATTAAAAGACAATCAAAAAGTCATGTGGCCCCCAAAATGGTACCAATGAAAACATCAACTCATCCCGTGAAAAACAAGCCTCTACACAGCTCTGTCCACAGAAAAATAAAAAGATTAGGGTTCTCAGATGATGGTAATGCAAAAACGTGTTTTCTTTTCTAAATAAAAGTGTTTTTATTGTGTAAAAGCAGTAACATATAAATTTAATATTGCTTTAATTGTATTGACCGGCTGAGTAAAGATAACATGGAATATATATCGCATAGTGATAAAAAAAAAAAAAACACCACCAGGATCGCTTCATTTTGTTTATCCTGCCTTCCATAAGCCTTGATAAAATGTGATCAAAATGTCAAATGAACCCCAAAATGATACCACTAAAAACATCAGCTCACCCCGCAAAAAAACAAATCCTTAATCTGCTCCACATACAGAAAAATAAAAACGTTATGGCTGTCACAACTATGACAATATAAAAACACAATTTTTTACAAACGCATTTCTATTAAAAGTATTAAAACATAAATATAAAATAGATATTGTTGTAATTGTACCGATCCACATAGTAAAGTTATCTTGTCATTTTTTAAGCACAGGGAACACTGTAAAAATTAAACTCAAAAAAACGATGGCGGAACTGCAGGTTTTTTTTCTTATTTTTAATTTTCATGGCCCAAAGCGAAAAAAAAAGCTACAAGTCCATTTAAGGCCAAATTTAATGTGTGAGAAAGGGGCTAGGTATGTGACTTAAAGAGGTTGTCCACCTCCTATAAAAATCATACCAGCAGCACCTTGGGCCTCAATAAAAAAAAAAAAAAAAAAATATCTGATCAGTGATAGTTAGAGGTTCAGGACCACTGCAACCAATCAGCAGCTGCAACAGTGACGTTCCCGTTTAAAAGTGACAGAAGACAAGGCACTAAAACCGGGGACTGAAGGAAGGTGAGCATAATTTTTTTTTATGTTACAGGGGCCCACGAGATTCTGGTATGATTGTTATAGGAGGTGAACAACCCCTTTAATACGTCAGTCAGGAATCCTAATCCTATATGCTATCAAATGTATAAATCGCATCAAATACTGACACTGTTGAGGCTGTAAAAAAGGCGTCAGTCATTATAGTTGTTACTTTGTACACTCACCCTATGTTATTGAAATGTCTGGTCTCGCCTATGAAAGACTATGTTATACATTTGTTAGGTAATTTGCATGGTACTGTTTGTTTTTAACACATGGTTGAGGGAAAGATTAACAGCACTTATCTATGCAAAGAAGTTAAGCTGAGTTAAGTTTACACACAAGAGTTACAAAAGCCAATTAAATCCAATTCAGTATGTGTGGGTGCCAATTCCTTTAAAGCCTGTGCCATGTTGCGTTAGCCTCTAAATCATTACAGTTTTGTTTGATCCCAGTAAGTTACTGTTTATATGTGTGTTTATTCAAACACTTTCTGTAGATTGCTTTGAACAGTGAAGTAAATGAGGATGTGTCCTCCCAAACACATGGCAATTTAAAAATGGTGTGCAAACATTTTTATTTATCAAAGCTCTCCTGTCAGTGTAATAACATCGTCCATGTGAAAAGACAGCAAGCTATAGAAATATACTATTTAGGGGCATGAAAATAGGTTTAATAAGAAGGCTTCCAAAATATACTTGCAATATGATAAAAGGGAACAAAAAGTATAAACTAAATTGTCAGTTATACAATATAAAATACCTAAAGTAGTCCCTCAATGTACATTATTAATTAGATCCGGGATGACCATTATATGTTGAAACCATTTTTTTATGAAACTAAAAATTGGTTCCAAAATATTACCCAACATAATGCAAAAAAATGATTAAAGAATATTGGGCAGATGAATAATACAAATAAAGCCAGTGTTAGACTGGGATGCCTAGGTCCCACCTGAGGAGTTTATTTTAGGGGCCCACTTTGCCTCGTTGTCTCAACCACCTATATGATGCCCCACCCGGTCTAACTTCAACTTAAACAGACCGATGTGATGACATCATCACATTACCAATGTGATGACATACACTAATCTGTAATCAAGATGGAGTGCTGGGGCTTCTGATTCTCTCTCACCTAATTGCAGCAGGACACCGGTAGTAAACATAAGAGGTCTAAAGATATATGTCCCTCCCGGACATAAATAAAAATATATAAAAGGCTATAACACAAAGTACTGAGTATAAAGCCACTAAATAATGGTTGTACAGTTACCAAATAACATCGCTACATAAAATCAGAATCCCAAGGCTAAAAATACCAATTATTAAGACCAAATACTGAAACATCATGACCACATATCACCACCACCACATAGTGACTGAATACCACCACATCATGACCACATATCTCCACCACAGTGACTGAATAGTACTACCACACCATGACCTCATATCACCACCACATAGTGACTGAATAATGCTGCCACAGTATGACCTCATATCACCCCCATAGTGACTGAATAATACCACCACACCATGACCACATATCACAACTACATAGTGACTGAATAATACCGCCACACCATTACTGAATATAAACCATTACACTTTGCACACATATAAGTGATTACATTTCAGGTACATTTAGGGCCATATGTATGAAAAATGTCTAGGTCTAAAACTCACATTGTTGCCCATAGCAACCAATCCGAGCACCTCTATCATTTTTTTTCAGAGCACTATGTGAAATGAGAGGGGCACTCTGATTGGTTGCTATTGTCAACAAAGTGAATTTTTATTTTATTCTGATGAATTGTTTATGTTCCCTTTTCTTCTCCATCCGGTCCACACCACCATGCTGACTTCTCCCGACCAGCGCTCGTCCCTGCAGATTTGGACACACTTTTCCAGCAACTCCTTACTTACATGTATATAAGTCCCCTCAGTTAGGTGTATAGGTACCCTCAGATAGGAAGCTATATAGGTCTCCTTAGTTAGGAAGACATGTATAGGTCCCCTTAATTAGACAGGTATATATAGGTCCCCTCAGTTAGGCAGGTATGTAGATATGTCCCCACAGTCAGGCAGCTATATAGATATATGTCCCCTCAGGCAGGCAGGTATATAGATATATGTTCCCTCAGTCAGGAAGGTACAGTGGTGGCCAAAAGTATTGGCACCCCTGCAATCCTGTCAGATAATACTCAGTTTCTTCCTAAAAATGATTGCAATCACAAATTCTTTGTTATTAATATATTCATTTATTTTTCTTGCAATGAAAAAACACAAAACAGAATGAGAAAAAAATCAAATCATTTCACCCAAAACTTCAAAAATGGGCCGGACAAAAGTATTGGCACCCTCAGGCTAATACTTGGTAGCACAACCTTAGCCAAAATAACTGTGAATAACCACTTCCGGTAACCATCAATGAGTTTCTTACAATGCTCTGCTGGAATTTTAGACCATTCTACTTTGGCAAACTGCTCCAGGTCCCAGAGGTTTGAAGGGTGCCTTCTCCAAACTGCCATTTTGAGATCTCTCCACAGTGTTCTATGGGATTCAGGTCTGGACTCATTGCTGGCCACTTAGAAGCTCCAGTGCTTTCTCTCAAACCATTTTCTAGTGCTTTTTGAAGTGTGTTTTGGGTCATTGTCCTGCTGGAAGACCCATTACCTCTGAGGGAGACCCCAGCTTTCTCACACGGGGCCCCTACATTATGCTGCAAAAGTTTGTTGGTATCTTCAGATTTAAATAATGCCATGCACACGGTCAAGCAGTCCAGTGCCAGAGGCAGCAAAGCAACCCCAAAACATCAGGGAACCTCCGCCATGTTTGACTGTATGGACCGTGTTCTTTTCTTTGAATGCCTCTTTTTTTCACTGTAAACTCTATGTTGATGCCTTTTCCAAAAAATCTCTACTTTTGTCTCATCTGACCGGAGAACATTCTTCCCAAAAAATTTTAGGCTTTCTCAGGTAAGTTTGGGCAAACTCCAGCCTGACTTTTTTATGTCTCGGGGTAAGAAGGGGGGGTCTTCCTGGGTATCCAACCATACAGTCCCTTTTCATTCAGACGCCGACGGATAGATACGGGTTAACACTGTTGTACCCTCGGACTGCAGGGCAGCTTGAACTTGTTTGGATGTTAGTCGAGGTTCTTTATCCACCTTCCGCACAATCTTGCGTTGAAATTTTCTCGTCAATTTTTCTTTTCCGTCCACATCTAGGGAGGTTAGTCACAGTGCCATGGCTTTACACTTCTTGATGACACTGCACATGGTAGACACAGGAAAATTCAGGTCTTTGGAGATGGACTTGTAGCCTTGAGATTGCTCATGCTTCCTCACAATTTGGATTCTCAAGTCCTCAGACAGTTCTTTGGTCTTCTTTCTTTTCTCCATGCTCAATGTGGTACACACAAGGACCCCCAGGACAGAGCTTGAAATCAAAAATTTAATCCTTTCAACTGGCCCCGGGAAGTGTGATTTAGTTAAAAGCCAAAAACCTGTTTTGGGGCCACAGGAAAATTACAGGTGATGGTTTAATTTACACCCAAAAATTTTGAGAAGCAAACAATGATTTTTTTCAAACAGGGGCCCAAAAACTTTTGTCCACCCCCCCTTTTTAAAGTTTGGTGTGGAAAAATCCAAAATTGGGGTTTAAAAAAAAAATTCTTTTTTTGGTTTTCCCCCTTGGGAAAACAAAAATTTAAAAGAAGATAATTTAAAACCCAAAAAATTTTGAAATTTCAATCATTTTCAGGAAAAAACCCGAGTATTAAACTGACAGAAAATTGCAGGGGGGCCCTTTCTTTTGGGCCCCCAAAAGTTTTTTGATATATGTTCCCCCCAGGGGGCAGGGAAAACAGATATATCTCCCCCAGTTTAAGCAGGTTTTTTAGATATTTGTTTTTTTTATTTTTAGGGAAAATAGAAAATTTTCCTTCAGGCAGGCAGGTATATGGGTATGTCCCTCAGGCAGGCGGTATAAGATATATGTCCCCCCAGGCAGGCAGGAAATAGATATAGGTCCCCCCTTTAGGCAGGTATATAATATATGTTCCCTAAAGGGGGGTACATAACTAGTCCCCTTAGTCAAAGGGAGGGAAAATATATTTTTTAGCTCCCCCTTTGTCAGGTATATAGATAATGTCCCCCCCTGTCCCGGAAAATATTATAGAATTTTGGTCCCCTCGGCAGGTAAAACCCCCCTTAAAAATAATAACATTAATGTCCCTTACTTCCCCCCTCCGAATCGTTTCCCCTTTCCCGCTCGGGGGCCCCTGGTGCCCTCACCCGCTGCCCCTTTGTACTGTGTGGCCCGGGGGGCCTACGGGAGGATCCCCAAATCCTCCTGTGGGCCACCCCGAATTTGGATACAACATTCCATACATATTCCATTAAAAAAAGCTATGGGAATTTGGGAAAATGATTTTCTAAATGGGGTTATAGCTTTTTTTTGGTCATTTACCGTATCACAATGCCCTGAAAAAGAAAATGAGGCCTCACCGGGGCCCCCAAAGAGCCGCTATCCTGGCCAGTTAAAGAGCGTACAAAAATGTAGTATCCCCTTTACTGTGGAGAGGCGCTAAAAGACTGCCAATTAATGCCTGTACTTTACTAGGGCATCATAGTGGCTCAGTGTTTAGCACTGCAGTGTTGATATTTTTTTCAAATCCATAAAGGATGCCATTTGCAAGGAGTTTGTATGTTCTTCCTATGCATGTGTGGGTTTTCCTACAAGTACTCTCAAAAAAATAAAAAAAATATATACCGATCAGGTCATCTGAAGTTCAGATTGTGAATCCCAATAGGAACAGGGACCAATGTGAATAATGACAATATCTGTACGTCACTGTGGAATATAACAGTGCTATTTCAAGAATTAAAATAAGTAATGCAGAAATTAAAATAAAAATTTTCCCTTTATAACTGGGTGGATCTTCCGGGAAATATAGTGCTGCAATTCCCAATGTCGGACCTAAATATGGTGTTTAAAAATTACAATGTCCGGGGGAAAGACCATTGTATCCTGAGGCCATAGTAATTTGGGGATTTTTTAAAAAAAAAACTTGGAATGGCCTATTTTTAAAAATATCTAACATTCTTTTTATCCATAAACCCACACCCCCACCCCCCCAAAATAGGACCATAGCTGGAAGACCTGCATCCTGCAACTGGGCATTCTGAACTGGTAACAAGACAAGCCAAGCGAACATTCACAAATTTGCAAAGTTAAAGTTAAAGAATGTGTCCAATGATGACTGAAGCCAGATCTGCCAGCAGTAGTTTGAAAGTGACAGAAGAGATCGCGAGAAAAGCATGCAGTCCAATTGCAGACAAGCCTGAAAGCTTCTCCAAAGCTAATGTTAGAGGGCTTCACTTCACTTTTCAAGAACAGATGCATGCTAAACTCATTGGGCATCTGATATCTATTTGTATTCAGTTATCCGATAGAAAGAAAAACATTGGAATTGTTGCTACAATGTCAAATGAGCATGATGAACAATTTTGAGTTTTCCATGTATATACAGCCTTAAATCATACCTATTGTTTAAACTATGTATGCATGAATAAAAGCTTAGGGCATGTTCACATGTTGTGTTTGTGGTGTATAGCGGGGTTTTGTACTTGTGCACAGCCTTTAACCCCCGGGTTTTTTAGAAGATGCGCTTGCCGGCCCATTGATTTTCCATTTACCGCGGGGAAACCCCGGGAAAAATGACATGTCACTTCTGTCCCCCGGGCGCGAAAATCGTGTTGGAAAACGGCAGGTAATCATAGTTCTCAATGAGAGCTATGAATTACAATAGTTATGGGTCGTATTTCGGGCCTATTGCAGTGCAATTATGAGCCAAAATACGCCCTGCAAATACGCTGTGTGGTAGCCCTCTACCAGTTACTAGAAGGAAGGTGCTCCTCTGGCTCACATCTACATGTTTCAGTTCTCTTTGGAAAGGTATATATAAAAATGGTCTCCATAGATTCAATAACTTCAATTTAGTTACACATAAACTGTCAAGGAAGCACCGGACCCAGCGCAGCTGGGGGAGGCGCTGCATGACCAGGCACGCAGGGACGTTTCGAGTATGTGGGAGGCTTGGGGGGGGCGGAGGCCCTTGGGGGGGGCGTGTTTTCCCCTGGGGAAATGTCAGTTGGCGCGGCACACAGCAGTGAGAAGCAGCGAGAGTGTCCCTCACGCCTGGCACACAGGCCGAAGATGGCGGACGTGCAGGATCTATTAGAGCGACTGCAGGCCGCAGCGGAGTCGCACAGCCAGGACTGGCTACGCAGGGTTAAAAAATCGTTTTGCCGGGGGGCCACATCGGGCCTCACAGCGGTACATTAAAGTGGCCCGACCTAATTTTAGAACTTGTGTAAATGTAACTTTCTCCTTAACAGTTAAGAGAGCTATTAAGGTGTAATTTCATTTGTACAGTATTCCTGTACAATAGGACCTTGATGGTATATCAGGAAGAAGGTGCGAGGCCCAGGGGGGGAGGCAGGCCAGAAGGTGGGAGGCCCATGGAGGAGGCCAGGCCAGATGGTGGAGGCCCAGAGAGGGAGGCAGGCCAGATGGTGGAGGCCCAAAAAGGGAGGCAGGTCAGCTGTGGAGGCCCAGGGGGGAGGCAGGCCAGATGTGGAGGCCCAGGGGGGAGGCAGATGGTCAGATGGTGGAGGCCCAGGGGGGAGGCAGGTCAGATTGTGGAGGCCCAGAGGGATGGCAGGTCAGATGGTGGAGGCCAGAGCGGGAGGAAGGGTCAGGATGGTAGAGGCTCAGGGGGAAGGCAGGTCAGATGTTGGAGGCCCAGGGGGGGGGAGGCAGGCCAGCTGGGAGGCCCAGGGGGGGAAGCAGGCAGATGTGGGAAAGCCCAGGGGGGGAGGCAGGCCAGATGTGGAGGCCCAGGGAGGGGTAGGCAGGCAAGATGTGGGCCCAGGGAGGGGGACAAGAAGGCCAGGATGTGGAGGCCCTAGGGAGGGGGAGGCAGGCCAGTTGTGGAGTCCCAGGGGGAGGGGGAGGCAGGACAGATGTGGGGGGGACCCAGGGAGGGGAGAGGCCAGGCTCCAGATGTGGAGGCCCTGGGAGGGGGAGAAGGCCAGATGTGGAGGGCCAGGGAGGGCGGTGCACAGGCCAGATTGTGGGAGGCCAGGGCGGGGGAGGCGGCCAGATGTGGTAGGCCAGGGAGGGGGAGGCAGGCCAGATGATGGAAGCCCAGGGAAGGGGAGGCAGGCCAGCATGTAGAGGCCCAGGAGGGGGAGGCCAGGCAGATCGTAGAGGCAAGGAGGGGGAGGCAGGCCATGATGTAGAGGGCCCAGGGAGGGGGGGGAAAGGCAGCGCCTCAAAAAATAGTGGAGGGCCCAGGGTAGTGGGAGGCAGGCACGATGTTGGGGGCCCCAGGAGGGGGATGAGGCCAGATGTGGAGGCCACTGGGGGGGAGGACAGCACATTTGGAGGCCCAGGCGGGGGGAGCAGGCCAGATGTGGAGGCCAAGCGAGGGGGGGGGGACTGGCCAGATGTGGATGGTCCAGGGAGGGGGAGGCAGGCCAGTTGCTGGAGGCCCAGGGGAAGGGGAGGCAGGCCAGATGTAGAGGCCCAGTGAGGGGAGGGCAAGGCAGATGTAGAGGCTCCAGGGCGGGGGAGGCAGTCAAGATGTAGAGGCCCAGGGGGGAGGCATGAGCCAGTTGTATGAGGCCCCATGGAGGGGAGGCAGGCCAGCTGTAGAGGCCCAAGGTGAGGGGGAGGCAGGGCCAGATGTGGAGGTCCCGAGGAGGGGGAGGCAGGCCAGATGTGGAGGCCCACGGGAGGGGAGGCAAGCCGGCTGTTGGAAGGGGCCCAGGTGAGGGGGAGGCCCCAGGCGGCTGTGGAGGCAAGGGAGGGGGAGGCAGGCCGGATGTGGAGGTCCAGGGAGGGGGAGGCAGGTCGGCTGTGGAGGCCCCAGGGAGGGGGAGGGCAGGTCTGCTGTGGAGGCCAGGGGGGGGAAGGCAGGTCAGAGCTGTGTGGATGGAGGAGCACAGGGGGGGAGGCAGGTCGGCTGTGGAGGCCAGGGAGGGGGAGGAAGGCCGCTGTGAGGCCCAGGGAGGGGGAGGGCAGGGCCAGCTGGTGGAGGCCCAGGGAGGGGAGGCTGGTTCAGCTGTGGAAGGCCAGGGGAGGGGAGGCCAGGCCAAGCTGTGGAGGCCCAGGGAAGGGGGAGGCAGGTCAGCTGTGGAGGCCCGGGTAAGGGGGAGGCAGGTCAGCTGTTGGAGGCCCAGGGGGGAGCAGTGCAGATGTTGGTAGGCCAGGGGTGAGGGCAGGCTAACTGGTAAAGATATTGGGGTGGGGGCTAGGTGGTTATCTTATAGGAATGGTGGGTGAGGTAGAGGCACTAGCTGGTAAGCCCAGTGTAGTAAAGTACAGGCCTATCCAGCTCAGTGACGGTCCTCCTCAGGAGCAGGGATCTTCTCACCAGTACTGGAAGATCCTCTCTCAGTGTCCTCCGGCCTGCAGGGGGGCGGGGCCAGGCACCGTCAGTGCTCTGTTCCCTGTGCACTGAGCTGCGGGCAACCGCCCCCTGACTGTGATGATGATCGTGGGCCTGCTCCTGCCATCTCAGTGAGTCGAAGCTTGGCCGTCTGCGGAGCTGCAACGCGGGCATAGGTCTCTCTCCTTGATCGTCTGCGTTGGCAGCTTACGGAATCATGACAAGTCCTGATGCTCTGCCGTCATGGAAACTGAGGGTGCGAGCGGCCCATAGCAGCAGCCGTTTGCCTCCGCTGTCGGTCTGCAGCTGCATTAGTCTCCGTTAGCTGAGCAACAGCTCACAGGCAACAAGTGCCGGGCCGGGAAAACAAAGGTCAAAAAGGCCGGATCCGGCCCGCAGGGCCTGTGTTTGACACCCGTGGGCCTACAGCAGTGGGTTCCCTCCTGGGGGAGGGTCAAGGTGCAGGGTTAAATTTTCACCTATAAAGGGGTGGGAGGTGGGCCAGACCACCCCAGAGGCTTTGCCCAGATGCGACACTGGGACCCGATCCGGAGGGTGGGTGCAGTTGCTCGCACGGGACCTTCCTGGGCCGGGAAGAATCCGAGCGGGCAGGCTCAATAGGGGACGCTCGACCACGCCGACTCCGTGCGCGGTGTTTAGTTTTCCCCCCTGCAGATTTTGGTAGGGCGATGCGGGAAGTTCGGAATGGCGAAGTTCCAGCGCGGACTGCAGTCTATAGGGAGACCCCGGAGAGCGTATGGGGGGGTATAGGGAAGTGGTCAGCTGGCCCTGTGGTGCCCCGGATCCCTCTGGGCGGGGGGGGCGAAATAGGAAAGGCCACGTGGTCGCCGGCCCTTTCCCGGAGGGGCTTTTTTTCGAGCCCCAAAGGGGTTATTCCCCGGCTTCGGATGGATCTGGCTTAGAGGCTTCGGTTCGTTTGACAAGATCCAAGGAGGGTTCTGGTGTCAACGGTTTTGCATTAAGGCGGGGTGGGTCCAAGCCCCGCGCAGCCAAGTGAGTATGCGTTGTCTTCTGTGTTTCCTTTGTTTAATCGCGTGGTCGGTGGGGCGCAGGATGCTGTGGCTTCCTCGTCTATGGGTCTATCGTCGGGTCTTCCAACAGTGGACGTAGCGGAAGTTAGGGATTTGGCGAGTTCGGTAAAGGAATTATTGGCTCTTTGTGGGGGTGGAGGTGTACCGTTATCGGCTTGGTTACAGTCATAGCTGCCGGCGGCGGGGATTCCCATGTCCACGGTTGTGAGTCAAGGTGGGGAACAGCCGGCGGGCGTGGTTGCAAGGGCCAGCTCGATGACAGGCAAAGGGGTAGGGGTATGTCTGCTTTGAGGGCCCGTTGGGGGCTCACCTTAAGTAGGGAGTTCGAGAAAAAATCTGGAAAGAAGAGGCCGTCAAAATTTTTTAAACTCCCCTTTTAGATATTTCAACTTGGACAAATTTGGGAAGGGAGGAGAAAAGAAAGAGGATGAGGAAGGCGCCTTTGGGTGGTTATTCCCCAAACCTTTACAAATTGGTTGCAGGCTTTCGCTATCCTGGCTAGTGTGGTGGGGGAGAAAGCGGCAGAGAATTGCTCAGCGCTTTTTGGGTACATGGACGGGATAGGAGAGGTTCATCGGGAGGGTACGGCTTGGTTACGATATTGGAAATTTTTCAGAAAAAGGAAGGCGTGCGGCCGGTATTCGGGGGGGGGGCCCGTGGGAATGGGTCCGGGTGAGGCTGAACCCACCCGGTTGGGCAGCCCTTTTCAGGGGGAGGGTGGGGGCTGCGGCCATTTTTTTTAATTTCTGCGAGGGACGGGGGTCAGGTGCAACAGGAGGTAAAAGGGTTATGCTGCAGTTAACGAGGGCCCAAGAAAATCCAGGGCGAATTGCCGTTAAAGCATTCTTTACGCTCGGGGGGACCTCCCTGGGTATCAAGTTTTTTAAGGGGAAAGAGGAAGGGGCTGGCCGTTAAGTCAGTGGCGACTCCATGGGCTCCCGTGATTGCGTTCTAGTAGATAGGAAACAGGGGTGGGCGGGGTTATTGGGGGAGGGGTTTTTCGTGGTTTTCAGATTCCCTCCCCCAGTCTGGGGCCAGATATAGTTTTTAAAATGTTAGGAACCCCGGGTTGGGGGGGTTATTGGGAGGTTTTTGGGGGTGGGGCCTTTTTCGAAAAATTTTTTGGGGGGTTCTTTTGGGGCCCCAGGGGGGGTGTGCCTAAAAAGGAAAAATTTCATCTTTTCATATTTTTTTTTCCAAAAGGGCAGGGGTTAACAAAAGAATCCTCGGATTCTTAGTGGTTTGGAGGGAGGGGATTTAGAGGCGAAAACGGATTCGCCCACTCTCCGCTTGCTGCTGCTTCACCTGGAGAGCTTGAGGCTGTTAGGGTGTTATTGGAACAAGGAGTACTTCGTAGACCATTGCCTCCCGATGGGTTGTTCTATTTCTTATGCATATTTTGAAGCGTTCAGTTAAATTTTGGAAGGGTGGTTTGGGACGTGACGGGTCTGCCATCAGTGATTCATTATTTTGATGACTTCTTTTGCGTGAGCCCGGCAAATTTGGAGATTTGTTTGTCTTTGTTGCAGACAATTGAGTGGGTTGTGGGTCGTTTCGGGGTCCCTCTTGTGCCAGAGAAAACAGAGCCCCGTCCCGTGTATCAGTTTTTTTAAGTGTATTTGCATTAAATTTTCGATAAGATTGGAATGTAGATTACCGGATGATAAGCTATTTTCGTTGCAGGAGATGGTGAGGGGGTCCTATCTCTTGCAGAGGATTCTGTTGATTGATTTGCAGTCACTTCTTGGGAAGCTTAACTTTGCCTGTCGGATAATTCCGATGGGTCAGGTTTTCAGCCAGCGTTTGGCGAGGGCGATGGCGGGAGTTTGGGCGCCGCACCATTTTGTGAGGAATGAAAAACGTGACTCAGGGATGATTTTTAATGGTCTGGAAATGAATATTTTGAGTTAGTACAAAAGGTTGTATCATTATCCTGGCGAAGCGGTTTCCAATGCAGAGATTGACGTTTTTACTGACGCAGCTGGTGGTTCGGGCTTCAGGGCCTATTGGTGGGGTCGGTGGTGTGCACAGGCTTGGCCTATTGCTTGGGTCGGGTCTGGTTGGTTGAAGAATCTAGCCTTGAGAGAGTTGTTTCCCATTGTAGTGGTCGTGGAACTTTGGGGAGAATGTTTCCAGTATAAGAGAGTTCGCTTTCATTGCAATAACCCGGGGGTGGTGCAGGTCATCAACAGCTTATCGGTGTCTTCGCCCACAATGATTCAATTGTTGCGGCATTTTGTTTTACGGTGCTTGTCGTTGAACATGTGGGTTGCTGCAGAGCATATGCAGGGCGTTCGTAATTCAATTGCTGATTCTCTTTCTCATCTGCAGTGGGATCGTTTCCACACCTTGGCTCCGGATACAGCAAGCAAGGGCGAAGAATGCCCCTGTCAGCTTTGGAATGTGGTATGCGGGACACTTGATTCGAGGGTCGCTGGCTGATAGGACCCGGCCAGCGTTTGTGGATCGACTGGCTGTGGACTTTGGGGGATGTGGTTTCCTATGGTGATAAAATTGGGGCTCTGTTATGTTGGTTGGTATGGGCTAAGAGGGACGGTTGGTCCGTTTCCAGAGTCTCTCATTTCTTTGCAGCGCTGGCTTTCCGCTTCAAACTTCAGCAGATGCCGGATGCCACAAAAGACTTTGTAGTAGGGCGTATTTTAGGGTAGGGAGAAGCAGTCAGGATGGGCGCCACCCTTTCGTTTTTCAGTTGTTGGAGCGATTGATGATCATGTTGGGGTCGGTTTGTTGCTTTTTCGTTAGCGTTTTACGGAGCTTTGCACATTGGGGAATTGGTTTCCCTTAGTAGGAAGACGGGGGGTGGTTTGCAGGTCAAGGATGTTTTGGGTTATAATGATAGATTGGAGTTTGTGGTTCGGCAGTCAAAGACGGATCAGGCAGGAGAGTCGTTGATATGTTTTTGGAGGTAAGGTATCGGGGTCCGCTTTCGTACCGGTGAGGTGATTTGTAGTATTTTTGGTTGCCTTACAAAGGGTAAACTGCTCCCCTTCTTTGTTACGAGGATGGGTCCTTTCTGTCCAGATATCAGTTTTCGGTGATTTTTAGGCGCTGCATATCAGTGATAGGGTTGGATCCCTGCAGTTTTGTACCACATTCTTTTAGAATTGAGGCGGCGACGCAGGCGACGAGTATGGGTCTGCGGCTGGAGCTGGTGAAAATGATTGGTAGGTGGGAGCCGGACAATTTTCATTTGTATGTCCGCCCATATTTAGTTTGATTGAGTTACATTTTTTGACTTACTTCTTACCTGTCCGCTATTTTGTTTTGTCTCCCCTCTTGTGTTCCTTCCCGTTCTAGCTCCTGGCGCTTGTCTAGTTTGGTTTCTCGGGCATTCATTTATCCATTTGGATGGTCCAGATGGAGAACAGCTTGATTTTCCATGCAACGTGGTCGTGGTGCGCTGGATTGGAAGGAGAGGGATGCTGTGGTCCAGTGTTATGTCGAAGATTCTGCGCTTTACTGCCCTTGATAGACCCCCACAGATTTTGGTTTTACACGTGGAGGGCAATGATTTTGGTTTTTGGACTGGCTGTGAGTTGCTGTGAGACATCAAGTCGGATATGTTGAAGTTGTGGATTTTGTTTCCAGGTATGGTGGTGGTTGTTCCGATTTGGTATATCAGATATTGTTGGAGGGGTGCAAGGTCGGTGGAGTGCTTGCATAGGGCCCGAGTAAAGGTGAATAGGGCGGTGGCAGTTTTGTGGCCGGATAGGAGGGCCGGGCGACACCGTGTATATAGAAACTGAGGTAATTTTGGTTGAACCTATGGCATTGCATTTGTGAACGCAGTAGCGCTGGACTTGTGGACGTTGGGCCTTCGGGAAGCCATTGAACGAGCATTGGGGCTGGTGGGGGGTTCGCTTGCATTAGGTGGCATGTCATGCTCCATTTGAAGGTAGGGGTCCTTGGAGTTGGTGGAACAAATTGGTGTGAGGGAGTCAAAAGGAGGTTGATTCCCTCGGTTGATGGTGGATTCAGTTTGGTCTGGCGAAGGTGGTGCTCCTGTATGGTAAAGTCCCTGGGAGTTGGTAATCGGTTTAGCCATTAATATGGCTTTGGTGTCCTCGAGCCAGTGGGTGCAGCTGGGGGTAATGGTTAAAAAAGTAATTATTGGGTCGCCAGATCTCTTAGCTCCAAGGACCCCTGCCCCAATTAGGTGAAGTGGATTTTTGGTGGCCATTTGGATTTGGGATGGTCTTGGTTGATGGTTGGTGTAAATACTTGGGTACTAGTTTTTGCTATTGGGGACTGTGGTTTATTCTGTAATGTTTACAGAGAAGTTATGTATATTTAAAAGATGCGTTATGCACATAATTGTGCTATGTTTTCATATGTTTTCCATATGTTTTTGTATGTTGTTAATAAAATGGCTGCTGTGGCCAATTTAATCCAACTTGTTTTCCTGTCTTTTGTCCAAGGTGGAAGAGGGGAATGATGTTGGGAGTGGCAACAGGTTGGAAATGGAGGGTTGGGCCAAACAGTAGCTTTTGGGGTAAGATAAAGGGGGGTAAAAAATATTTTTTTATTCATACTCCATTTCGCACGGCGCTGAGCGCCGAGATTGCATTGCGCCGATCTCTCCATAGAATCTACAATGGAAGAAAGCTCGCGCTCAGATTGGCTGGAGATAGCCAAGCCACCGCTAGCACAGGCCAATCACTCTTTTTATTCTCAGCATTTTTACTGTCTTTTGAACTGTCCCGCCTTGATTTTGATTGGTTCAATACATTCACCATAGGTTATAAATGGGGTCCCTGTCGCTCCTATTCTGAATTGGTCGGTATAAGCCAAGTGCCCCCGCTAGCTCAGCCAATCACTCTTTTCCCTCTGCGATTTTTTACTGTATTTTAACAGTCCCGCCCTTTGATTCTGATTGGTCAATAGTTCTCTCCATATGTATAATGGTCACTGTCGCCCTATTCTGATTGGCCGGTTTTTGGCCGTCCAATGAGATACCTTACAGAATTTTAATTACGAATTTCCCGCAATTCCAATATCCTAATTTGTAAAATAAAACCGTGGCTCACGTGATGAATATCTGTCATCATTACAGGACCCAGGTACAAATGAGGAAAAACGTAGAGGCAAAAGGGGGAAGGAGAAGGGAGGGGGGAGGGCCGCAAGGAGATGGAAAGGGAGTGGGGGAAGAAAAAAACAAAACAAAAAAAAAAAACACATATATGAAATCTGATGCTTCCATATTCATATATTCAACTGTGTCAATATCCACTTGAACCGTCACATAAATCACATATATCAATGTCTTCTCAAAATTATTATATAGGGAATCAGCAAGATCAAATAAATGCGAAAAATGAAAAGCCATCATTTAAGGCCATTAGGTTCCAATGAGTTGAGTACTGTGGTATCCATCAATGCCTCTTCCTGCAACAAAACTACAACCAAATCGGCCCTTTCTTTCCCTAGCTTTTTCACTACATATGCCCCAAAAAGTTTTAGCACCTCTATTTTTGCCATTATGTACTTCCAAAATGTGTCTTTGCTAGGGGAAAGTTTTCCACCTCTAGTTTTAATAGTACTCAGATGGTTTTCGAGATCCGACGACGAAACGTCCTGTATATGGTATTTCCCACAAGATCTTTGGGGCAGGTACACATAGCCCCATAAATCACCCCCTCTGTTTTACATTGGATGAATTGTCTTATCTCAAATCTTCTCTTATAAATGGATTAACAAAATTCGTTTAGTTTTCCCATATGAATGGACAGAAAGAACAGTTGCCACAGGGATATGAGCCTACCACCGGAGACTGCAACCAATTTCTTTTTTGCCATCTCCCTCAAAATGGACTATTTACAAATTCATACCCTAAGAATTCTTCCTCTTCCTATAAGTGACACTAGGGTATTTAGAAATCACCTCAGAGAATACTGATCTGCCTTCAGAATGTGCCAATGGTCTTCTAAGTATAGCTCTTTCATTTCAGTAGCTCTATCATCAATTACATAACAACGTATTTAAATCAGTTTTTTCTTTCTTCTTTTTAACTGAATAATAAAAATGTCCCTCTTCACTGGTCCAACAAGCCCGATTAAACGCCTATCTTCAAACATTTTTTAGATTACACCCTTGCTGAAAACTGGCATTTAACTTTTAACATTCTTCATTGAAATCCTCTAATTTAGAAAATTTCTCTACCGAGCCTAAGAAATTGGCCTATGGGAATCCCCTTTTTTTGAGAAGGTGGATGCCAACTAGAGAAATTTAACAAACTATTGGTAGCCGTATTTTTCCGAAATATCTTTGTCTGAAATGTTTTTGCATACGTGTTTTTCAGAAATGTTTTTGTGTGCTTTTTCATGTATGATAGATTGAATAAATGCTTCTTTAGGGATTTCCACGTAGTGTATTGCCCTTTTTGTGCAGGAAGTTGCCGCTGGCGGCGGTCTGTGTGTGTACATGTATAAATACACTGTGTGCCGCATCCCTGCCAGTGGCAACCCAGGTTTGCAAATACTATTTTTTTCAGAAATGTTTTTGTGTGCAAAACATACGTTATACTTGGTGTACATTGATTTTAACTAACCTATATGGGAAGGAAGGGGTGCTTCCATTTTGGTTTCTGTCCCCGCCCACTCTCACAGGGCTGTCATAAGAAGGGCAGCATCCAGGTTTGGTAGTTTTTTTATTTTTTTATCTCGTGAAAAATGGAGGTCGGTTTGACCCAGTGGGAGCCTGATTGGCTCGATTGTGAGGTAAAGAAGGAAGGACTGCCACGATATTTGAGATCACGTTGAAAGTCGTGGGCAGCTTAAACATCTTTTGATCAAAATATGTGAACCGAGAGTCTCAAAGTTACTCCCCTAGCAAGACACATTTTGGAAGTACATAATGGCGAAATAGAGGTGCTAAAAATTATGAGGGCATATGCTTGAAAAATCTAGGGGAAAGAAAGGGCGATTTGGATTAGTTTTGTTGCAGGAAGAGGCAAGATGGATCACAGACTCAATACATTGAACCTAAAGGCCTAAATGAAGGCCTTTTGATTTATCGGCAATATATTTGATCTTGCTGATTCCCTATATAAAAATTTTATGAAAGAAACAAGAAATATTTGAATTAAGTACGGTCAAGTGGAAAAGCACATGTTGAATATATGACTATGGTAAGCACAGAGTTCATATTTGGTTTTTTTTTTTATTTTGTTTTTTTCTTTTCCCCCCCTCCCTTCCATCTCCCCAGCGCCCCATCCCCCCTCCCCCTTCTCCCTCTCCCCCTTTTGCCTCTACGTTTTACCTCATTGTCCCGGTCCCTGTAATATGACAGTATTACATCACGTGAGCCACGGTTTACTATTTGACAAATTAGGGATGCATGTAAATTGCTTTTGCAAGGGACTAATTCATGTAGTACTCATGTATGTAAAAATTATTATTGTTTCTGCTTTGCGGCGCAGATCTTGTGCGAAGCGGATCAAACTGGATGCAGTGGCATTTGGGATACTGGAGTTCTTGCATGCTCCCAGTGAGACGAGGTGGATTGAATGGCTAGTGTGAGCCGAAGTAGTGAATTCTTCAATTGGGCGTGGAACTAGTGAGGTCAAACTGTTTTTAGCCATAGACTTACATAATATTTAAAAAATGATATAAATATTAACATGTAAAAGAGAAGTGGTATATGAATATAGTCTTGAGACAATACTATTACAAAGCAGTAGAACATGGCTTTAATGGGGCTGCATGCTCCCTATTGGAATGAATATGCATAGTACATAAATAGATAAGTGCTTTATTGGAAATAATATGACAGTGGTCTATTGTACAGGTGGGTTTATATTCCCAATGAAAATATGCCTATTAATAAGTGTGAAGAGAAAGGGCATATGGGAATTGATAAAAATGCAGTGTGCTGTGTAATGTGACACCTATCTGCTTAATTCCTTTCTAGGAGAACCCGCAGTTGCAATAATAATAAGAGTGGGGGGAAGTGAGACGGAAGCCCATCACAGTCCAGGGCAGAGGAGTTTGATGGTGCAGTTCATCTGGCACGGGCAGTACGGTAAGATGGTGGCGCAAGCCCGTTATGAGATGGCGAAATTGACTGAAGGTTTGGTTTGGCTCATGAGAGCATAGGTGGCAGCTTTAGCAGGACATGTTATGATTGTGCCCGCAGGAAGGGGGATGGTTTTATGTAGGATTCTCCTGATTGCTAATTGGTGTAGCACCTGAACGGAGTGTTTTACCTAACATGATAAAAAAGGAAGTGAGCTCAGACCACAGTGATCGAGAGCCTCTAACTTGATAAAGCCAGGGTCTAGCCTGGCGAAACATGTCTGCGAGGTCAGTATGACGTTTTTTAAAATTTGATCTCCTCACCACGTGTCAACAATGTCAACCTGTCTGCATACTGCACAATGTTGCCTTAATTTGTTCTGTTTCTATGAGATTAGGGACGACTGCCCAATGTAGTTGGCTGGGATCCCTTACGAAGCTAGGACTTGCTATAGATTATAAGGCTCGCCCTGATAGTAGGTGGGGTTGCCCAACCAGACTTGATAATAGAAGGGAGTTATTCCCTCTCTTCACAGAGCAAAAATGGTTAAATATGAAGAGGTTAGGATCAGGTTTTTTAAATAGAGTGTATAGAGGTTAAGATTAGATAAATAAAAGTTACGTTTTAGTGTTTAACAGATAGAGAACTGATAGAGTTTAAGTATGCCTATGGCAAAATAGTAAATATAAGCTTCATATCAGACTCATCTCCCCGCACAATGGACTAATAACCCTGCACCCAGAGCAACTTCACTGGGTGCTTTGTCCGGGAATACCGCAGCGTTTTGGGGTGGAACACACAGGGTTAGGATCAGGTAACCTTTCATGCTACCCGTCCTTTGGGCAGCATAAAGTAGCTGACAGGTTCTCTTCAATGATGATCATAGTAAAAATAATCTTTATTTATATAGCGCCAACATATATAGCACCACAGCACTTTAATTTAGAGGATATAAGTACAGACAAATAAACATTACACAATAAAAAGCTGCTAACAGATTAGACAAAAGGTGGGCAGGCCCTGCTTATAAGAGTTATAATCTATGAGGGTGAGACAGAATTCACACGGCTTATTCACAGCGCAATTGCGGGACTCGCCCGCAATTACGTCGTGTGCTCGGCATCGGGGGCGGGGCGGGGGGGGGGGCGTTAGCTCGGCCGCCCCATAGACATTCATTAGCCACGGCGCATAGTCCGCTGTGAATAATTCACATGTCACTTTCGCCCCGGAATCCATAGTTCTCGATGAGTACTGTGGATTTCCGTAATGACTGGGACGGATTTCAAACCGTAATTCGCACAGTACGGCGCAAATTACGGGTTGAAATCCATCCCAAAATAAGCTGTGTGATCATTGCCAAAAGGTGAGAAGTGCTTGGTTTACACAATGGTCCAGTCATGTTTCATAAATATGGGGTGGTTTACATAAAAAGTGGATGAACCTGCCTCCCTAACAGTACATCTATAGAAACTTAGGGAGACATGTATGGAACTAGGCGAATCGAATTGCATTGCACAGTGTATAATGCTCCTGAATGTATGAAAGTGTTTTTTGTGCAATTATAAATGGCTTCTAAATTTCATCGCGCCTTGCCTGTGTGTTTGCTGCATTACGGAACTTAGACGCATTAGTAAGGTGCCAAACATATATAAAGGCTATAAACAGGCTGGAAATAAAAGTAATTAGAATAGCATGCCAGTGAATAGAAACTATGGTACTGATCTTGCTTGGTGGACCACAGGTCCCAGCAATACATGTGCTCTGCTGGCTCTTGCTGTATGCAGAATAAAGGATGAGAGCAGCAAAAATAAATTTCAAATTTAATGCAGTAAAAAATTATAAATTTAAAAATCTAAACAACGTCATCAGTGGGTTACTTAATGTAAAAATAGTTTTAGATTCTACTAATTTTAAATACAATTTAGAGGAAATATTTTTATATTTTTGGGATATTATATATTTTTATATTAATTTTATATGATTTTTTAAATTAAATTTAAATACCGTATATAATAGAGTATAAGCCGATCCGAGTATAAGCCACAAAAACCGGGAAAGCTTATTGACTCGAGTATAAACCTAGGGTGGAAAACGCAGCGGCTACTAGTTAATTTTAAAAATAAAAATAGATACAAATAAAATTACATAGGCAGTTTAATGTCCCCCACAGGCAAATATAGGCTGGTATAGGCAGTTTAATGTCCCCTATAGGCAGGTTATAGGCATGTATAGGTCGTTATACGCAGGTATAGGCAGCTATATGTCCCCATAGGCAGGTCATTGCCCCCATAGGCAGGTTATAGGCATGTATAGGTCCCCCTAGGCAGGCTATAGGCAGGTAAAGATCGTTATAGGCAGGTATAGGTTCCGCTAGGCAGGCTATAGGCAGGTATGTCTCCCTAGGTAGGTTATAGCCAGGTATAGGTAGGTTATAGCCAGGTATAGGTAGGTTATAGCCAAGTATAGGTAGGTTATAGCCAGGTATAGGTCCCCCTAGGCAGGCTATAGGCAGGTATGTCTCCCTAGGTAGGTTATAGCCAGGTAAAGGTAGGTTATAGCCAGGTATAGGTAGGTTATAGCTAGGTATAGGTCCCACTAGGCAGGTATAGGCACGTTTTTAAAACAAAAAACAACCACTTACCTGGCTCCCCGCTGCTCCGTCTTCCTTGCCGCTCCGCCTCCTCGCTGTCCGGCCTCCCGCGCGCTCTCCCTCATCTTCTCGGCACAGGCGCGTGATGTCATCAGGCCGCGCACGCAGCGTGATGACACTCGCTGCCTGTGCCGGGAACTCCGGACGGCCGCGAGTCTGCAGCGCCCCCGGAGTCCACTGCGTAGCAGGGAGCGCTCGCTCTCTGCTCCGCAGTGGTATCTCCTCACCTGCATGCGCTCCAGGGGAGTCGCATACAGGGGAAGAGATAGCCGACAGCGCACGGGCCACCGCAGTGCCCGGACGCTGTCTGCTGTACTCGGCAATCAGCTATATGCGCTCCCTGAGGAGCTGCATATAGCTGAAGCGTCCCTGTCGGCGCCCGGGCCATCACAGTGCCCGATGCGACAGTTACCGAGAAAAAGCCGAGGGGGGGTTTTTTAGCACATTTTTTTGCAAAAACTCGGGTTTTACTCGAGTATATACAAATTAATTTTTTAACAGTTTGATAATTATTAGAAATTACTTTTTTTTTATTGTCGGGTTTTAAAATGAAAAAATTGAAAAATTTTCACCCAAAGGGGGTCTTCACAAAGGCTTATTTTGCGCGTATTGGTGCCGTACTGCCGCCGGATTTGCCTTCATACGGCCCCAAACCTCGGGAGCAATTTTCGGGAATCCACTCTCTCATTGAAAACAGGGAATCCATCGCTCCTCCCCCCCTCGCAATCCGCCGCGGGGGGAGAAAGGACATGCACTTATTTTACGGGGGCGTACCGCCCTAAACAATGCATTTTCATGGGCCGGGAGCGGACGACCTCAGCCGAGGTCCAGCCCCAGCTCCCGGCTCCCGCCCCTTATTCACGCGAGATTTTTTACAGTGCTCAAATACGGCGCACAAATCCGTCGGGAATAAGCCGTGTGAACACGGCCTAACACCAAATCTATCACCACTTCGACTCCTCAGGCTCAGGCAGACCACATTGAAACAGGTCTGCCTGTTCCAGCAGTAATGCGCCAGGTTTTGCCGAACCACATTCATAAATGTATCTAATATTACGAGTGTGGTGTGACACACCCTCAGAATGTCCCCTCATTAAAAAGTGTTGTCTTACGAACAATGCCCCTAACACATTCATTAGACATATTAGACATTGTAGCCGGCTCACTTTGGCATATTTGATGCCAAAAAAGGGTGAAAAACTCGATTATACATGTCTCCCTTAGGGTGACATCTATGAATTCTCAAGCACCATGTAGGTGTGTGGAGACTAATACACCATTAGTTGCTACACTGAAATTTAAATACATTTTTAAAAGCTCATGAAAAATGAGCTTTGATTCTTGCAGCATCACCTATTGGATATCGCGTTCCTCAATTCAAATCCGACTAACCAAGCTGGTTCTCGATATAGAGTAGTGTATAGTAATACGACAGTATGAATGAAAGTGTTATGCACCAAATTTTGTGTCGTGAGGCGCACATTGCGCAAAGTTTCACTGTAAGTTTGTTCAAACATCTATAGAACCAGCAATATATGGCAAAAAAATGGCAAAGGCGAATTCAAAGATGTCGCCTCTAGCATTGATGAGGAGCAAACACCCTGAACATCTGCATGCAAATGAATATCTGGTTGGCTCCAATCCCATTTGCATTGCAAGGCTTGGTTAGTTGGATTTGAATTGTGGAACGCTATATCCAATAGGTGATGCTGCAAGAATCCAAGCTCATTTCTCCTGAGCTTTTAAAAATGTGTTTAAATTTCAGTGTAGCAACTTATGGTGTATTAGTCTCCACACACCTAAATGGTGCCTCTCCCTAATGAGGAACAATAACCCCAATGGAAATGAATGAATTAATTGTGTGATACAATAAACAAAATAACAACTGCCATATAGGCTACCATATGTTAGGTTTTGGAATCTGTTTGATCTGTGAAATTTAGACACAAGGACATAAATCTTGCGCCTTGTCAGTAAACTGTGTAGTTATCACATGTTTAAATGATTTAGGTTCACTCAATGATACTGCAATGTAAGTTACCACTTGCTGTGACAAGCCCCCTTTACCCTTGCAAACTGTAATTCTATCATCCTGGTTCCCATCAGGTTACACCCTTAAATGCATTTTGCAAGTGTGAAGTCATGCACACTTTCTTCCCCACTCTCCTCGACAGATTGAACATTTTCCACATCACATAAGTGCTAATATCACTTTTACAGACAGGCTGAACCATGGGGAGAGAAATGCTTAAGCAATTTGTTTTTGTTCTATCCACCCTGTTTGCAAATCAAACTCTCTGAAGCCTTGTTTGGAGTTTGGGATTTGCAGCATGTTTGCCATACAAACCCTGGTCCAGTTAAGCAAAAAAAAAAAAAAAAAACACAAAATAAATAAAAAAATAAAAGAGCGAATTGTTTGAGTGCATGTTTTGTATGGCGGCACCTGTGACTAACCAGCTGTTACTGTGAAAAGTGGCTGTAATGTTTTTTTAAGAGCAATTTGGCAAACGCAGAGGTGGAAAGTGACAGAGTCTGAAAAAAGGCTTGTTTTTTTTTTCCCAATGTCTGTTTCACAGGAAATGACGTGATCTCGGTATCCAGTTGTGCTTTGTACACTTGAGGCATATTAAGTAACACAAAATTGGACTCATGGCAGAAATGAAGGCTCAGCAGTTACTCACTGCTGTGACATAGAGCGTTTGCGTGCTCTTTTATACTTTCCTTTGAACACTCTTCATATATGTACAGTTATTACAATGAACAGGAATAGTCATATCAACCTCTGTGGGACTTTAAACTCTTGAAACCCACTATGTCTTGTTGTCATACTGCTGTCTTCCTCTGTAGCAGAGAGACCTGTTTGGGCCCCCTCAGTATACATTGCAACCATTGAACCCTTAGAGGACCCCCATATATACATTTTTATAAAGGGATTATAAATACTACAGATCATAACTTCAGTAGTCCAACATTTATGGATTTTTTGATTGGTTTTATACACTATACTGCCCCTTACCTTCTGTCTCTTTCCTCCCCCATTGTAGATTGTAAGCCCTCACGGGCAGGGCCCTGCCCCCTCTCTGTGCCAGTTGTAAGTCATTCATCGTTATCATTGTACTTGTTCGACATATGTTATTATTATTATTATTATTTATTTTTAGAGCGCCATTGATTCCAGGGCGCTGTACATTCAAGAGGGTTACAAACATAACATAAGTCAAACAAGTTCAATGCTGACAGATGTACAAATCAACTGGCACAGAGGGAAAGAGGACCCTGCCCCGAAGGCTTACAATCTACAAGGATGGGGAAAGAGACAGAAGGTGGGGGCAACATGTTTGTGGAGGGTGTGGGTGAAAAGAAGGGGTACTATAGTTTATTTGGCAAACCTGAAGAGATGGTTTTCAGGGTGCTTTTGAAGCTGGTGAAAATGGAGGAGAGTCTGATGTGTTGGGCAGTGAGTTCCAAATTGGGGGGAAGCACTGAGAAATCTAGGAGACGGTTGTGTGAAACTATAAGGGGGGCGCAGAGAAGAAGGTCCTGTGAGGAGAGCGGGGATTGCTTTAGGGGAGTATCTGGAAATTTGGGCAAGATGTACGGAGGGAGAGGTCGTGGAGAGCCTTGTAGGTCATGGTTAGCAACTTTAAGTGAATTCGCTGGGCAATGGGTAGCCAGTGAAGGGATTGGCAGAGGGGAGAGGCAGGGGGGTAGCGAGGAGAGAGTGTGGATAAGACGGGCGGCCAGAGTTGATGTATGGATTGAAGGGGAGCAAGGAGTGCTAGAGGGAGGCCACAGAGAAGGATTTGCAGTAGTCTAGGCGGGAGATGACAAGGGCATGGACCAGCATTTTTGTAGTGTCAGGGTTGACGAATGAGCGGATTCGTGAAATATTTTTCAGGTGGAGGCGGCAGGGGAGGTGAGGGCTTGGAGGTGTGGTTTGAAGGACAAAGCGGTATGTAAGGGTTATCCCAAGGCAGCGACTTGTGGGACTGGAGAGAGTGTGGAGCCGTTGACTGTAATAGAGAGAGCAGGTGGAGGGATGAGTGGGAGGGTGGAAAGATAATGAATTCCGTTTTCTCTACATTAAGTTTTAGGAGACGGGAGGAGAAGAAAGAGGATATGGAGGACAGACAATCTGGGATCTTGGACAGTAAAGAGTTGATGTCAGGGCCGGAGATGTAAAGTTGGGCGTCATCAGCATACACGTGGTACTGAAAGCTGTGTGATACTATGAGTTGATCCAGGCCAAGAGTGTAAAGAGAGAAGAATAATGGGCACAGGACTGACCCTTGGGGGACACCAACAGAGAGAGGTCGAGGGGAGGAGGTGGAGCGAGAATGAGAAACGCTGAACGTCCGATCAGAGAGGTACGAGGAGATCCAGGAAAGGGCTGAGTCCATGATGCTGAGGGAGGAGGATTTGTAGCAGGAGGGAATGGTCGACAGTGTCAAAGGCAGAGGGACAGGTCTAAGAGGAGAAGGGTCGAGTAGTGACGTGAGGCTTTAGCAGTTAATAGGTCATTGGTTACCTTGGTTAGGGCTGTTTCAGTAGAGTGATGGGATCGGAAACTAGATTGCAGTGGGTCAAGAAGAAGGTTGGAGGACAGATGGGTGGACAGTTGAAGATGGACGTGTTGCTTGAGGAGTTTAGAAGAAAATGGAAGCAGTGAGATGGGGCGATAGTTGTACAGACAAGAGGGGTCAAGAGTTGGTTTCTTAAGGATGGGTGTGATGGTCGCATGTTTAAAGGAGAAAGGAAAGATGATATGTTATGTATGTAACATCCCTTTGAATGTACAGCGCCCTGGAATCAATGGCGCTTTAAAATAAATAATAATAATAATAATAATAATAAAGATCAGGCAATTAGTGACCTTTCGGGAACCCATAACGACTGGTGACATATTTTCTCAAAAGCATCCTGTTGCTGTACTGTAGCCTTATTTATCATAACTATCTAAGGGCTTGTCCGCATGACAAGGGTTATTGGTCAAGTTTTTTTACTCGCTTATTTTCAGCACTGAAAAATAAGTGACGTCAAATCTTCAGCCATTTTCAGCAAGTAAAATGACCATAGGAAAAAAGTGGAGAACTTCAAAACAGTATTCAAAATGCCTCTATAGACGTGTGGCTCCCAGCGCCACGGCTGTGCTAGGAACAGAGCTGCATTCCCCTGCCCTGATCATGACCCGATGGAGCAGGGGAACATCTGTACAGTATCTACAGTAGCACCAGGGCTGTCTGTAAAGTGAGCCCTAACTGCTTCCTGTGTCGGTATGACACAGAAGGTAATATATTAGCATATTCATGTTTTATGTTTTTTTAAGTGTAAAACAAAGGTGTTAAATAGTTATTCCTTCATGGGATCAAAAAAAGTAAAAAAAAAAAAACTTTAAAAAGTGTAGAAAAAAAAAATAAAAATAAATATTTGATAAAAAATAAACAATATCATACATTACACACTCAAAAAACCCTACACATATAAGGTATCTACATGACTGGAATGACCTGTATAATTCATCCAACTGGTTATTTATTGTGAAAAAAACAAAAAATAAAACATTTTTTAAACAAATTCTGCAGTAATTTATTGTTAAACTTAAAATATGCCGCCCCCCCCCCCCCCCCCCCCCCCGCAAAAAAAAAAAAATACAACTTTTTTCTGCATAAAAAAGTCCTCAAACAACGCGTCACTTAAAAAATTGAAGTTAGGAGGCAAAAGCTAAAAAAATTTTCTAGTCATTAAGTACTTTTCAGACCTGCAGCTTAATGGGTTAAACAGCAAAATACTGTTGGCGACTTGTATGAATTCGAATGTTTATCTTTTTTTTTACTTGGCGCCGAAACTCCAGATTTTTGTCGCATTACATAGAGCTTTTGTGCGCCAAACTTCTCTCAAAGTTCGTCCCATTACACTCTATGCCCATACAAAGTTTGGCGAATTAAGCTCTATGTTAATGCGCCAAACTTTTTATGGGCATAAATGTAATGAGACGAACTTTGAGAGACGGATGAAGGAAGGCGCTTCGAAGTGAATTATTACATCTCGTATTCAGTGTATCATGCACCTGAATGTTTGAAAGTGGTGTCTAAAGTTCCCACGCCTCACTTGTGTGTTTGGCACGTAACAAAACTTTGGCGCATTAGTAATGCGCCAAACATGTATAAAGGCTATATATAGGCTGGAAATAAAAGAAAAGTCATTGGAATAGCAAGTCAGTGAATAGAAACTATGGTACTGATCCTGCTTGGTGAACCGCAGGTCCCAGCAATATCTGTGGTGTGCTGGCTCTTGCCGTATGTAGAAAGGGTGAGAGCAGCAAAAATACATTTCAAATTTAATGTAGTAAAAATAAAAAAAAATCTGAACAACATCATCAGTGGGTTAGATTTGCTGTTAGGGCAAAAATGTCCCTTATTTCTCAACTTATATCAGTACAATAATAAAAAGTAATTTCTAATAATTATCAAACCATATAAAATTAAATTATTTAAATGTAATAAAAAAATTGTATCATATAAAATATAAAAATTTATATTATCCCAAAAATATAAAAATATATCCTGTAAAATGTATTTAAAATTCATAGAATCTAAAACAAATTTTACATTAAATAACCCACTGATGATGTGGTTAAATTTTTTTTTATTTTTTACTACATTAAATGTGAAATGTACTTTTGCTGCTCTCACCCTTTATTCTACATACAGCAAAAGCCAGCACAGCACAGGTCTTGCTGGGATCTGTGGTTCCACCAAGTAAGATCAGTCTTATAGTTTCTATTCACTGACATGCTATTCTAATGACTGTTCTCTTATTTCCAGCCTATCTATAGCCTTTATACATGTTTGGCGCATTACTAATGCGCCAAAGTTTCATTATGCGCCAAACACAAATGCGAGGTGCATTGAACTTTAGACTCCATTTTTAATTGCACAAAAACCACTTTCATACATTCAGGCACATTATCCACTAAATAGGAGATGTAATAATTCACTTCAAAGCACCTTCATCCGTCTCTCAAAGATCGGCGCATTACACTCTGCCCATACAAAGTTCGGCGCATTACATTGAGCTTAATGCGGCAAACTTTGTATGGGCATAGAGTGTAATGAGCCAAAAATCTGGAGCGTCTGCGCCAAATAGAAAAAAAATACGCATTTGAATTAATACATGTCGCCCTGTGAGTGTCTAGTCCATGGGTATAACTGTAGCCATAGCAGACATAGCAGCTGCTATGGGGCCAAGGGTTTAGATCCAAGAACAAAATTCCTTTTGTAGGAAATTAGAAGTTAATGTCTTTATGCTATCTATCACTACAAGGTGGGTTTTCTTAAATATAGCTGCATCATTTATACCAAAAATTATTGTTACTTTTACTTCTGTTTTAGTTCTATGACACTAGGTGGTTGGTACCTACCTTATTTTGCTTTGGGGCCCTATGAATTCTAATTATGCCTCTGTCCTAATATCTCTGCCACCTTTAGGCCACGTCCCTATGGCAAAGAGCAAATACAGGTCAGATTATCTGACCGGTATTTGCTCTGTTTTGGGGCCATGTACAGTTTGCAGAGAAAAGCCCTCCCCTTCACATTGACCTGTTCATGTTCCGCCCGAAAACCGGGCGGAAGAATGAACATGTTCAATGTCTAAAAAACCGGCCAGCGGAAAATCCATGCAGTGGGGACTGATGCACGGATTTTCCACAAAGGTCTGTTAAAAAGTTTGACGGCCAGTTTACAGATGGCTGCCGTGGGGACATGCCCTTAAAACTTTCAAAACGGACCTGAAAACCCATTTCTTTTGTATAGCCTACAACCTGCAATAACCTGGCTGCACCATACCATTATGCAAAGATCTCAGTCCTTCACCCTGGGTCTCCATCCTTCTCCCTTGTAGATTGTAAGCTCTTGTTTGCACGGTCATCTCCCCTTCTAAACAAAAAAATCCAAAATAATCCCACCCTTAAAATCTTACTTTTATTATTATCCTGCTTTGACCATTTTTGGAGAGTTTTTTACTCTTTCCTTCTGTATCAGTTTGTTATTCAGTGTTATTAGGGCTTTCAAAGACGGACCTGGGCTGCGCTATGGAAACACGCAGCGGCGATCTCTCATGTGAACGCCGCTGCGTCTTCCTCGTTGCTGGCAGTGATAATCTCACTGCTAATTGTTTAGATCAGTCTCTGGGTCCGTCCTGTCGGTCCCTGAGACGGATCTAAAAAGCGCTTGTAACACGGAGTGAAAACTCCATGTGAACAAGCCCTTATTGTGTTTGTCCTGGATATATTATAATTATTATTATTATTATTATTATTATTATGTATCTTATATATTGTCTTATGATATTATCTAAATATATCTTATAAATCTATATTTATATGCATTAAATTATATAATATTTTTCTATCTATTTTTTTATTGTGTTTCTATATATATATATATTTATATATATATATATATATATAATATATCTGAACCCTTTTGCTGTACTCTCACTGGAATTAATGACGCTCTAAAAATAAATAAAAGTAATAATTTACTTACATTTTACATGGATTCCGAATATGCCATTGATAGCCTCCTAGATGTATATAATGAACCTCAAGTGCATGTAATTTATAGTTTTTATAGTTTTTTTTTGATGATTTCATGATGTGAGAAAATAATTGCAGATGAAAAATTTGGAGGTATTCTTAGAGTTAACAAAATGCATAGCCCCCTATAGCATGTCCCTAAGCTCCCCCATGAGAATGCACAGGTAGGTCAACTATTTTTATGTGTTTATTGCCACAGCAGATGGAAGATTCTTATCTCCTGTGAAAACACCAAAGGCATAGTGGATCTCTGTAGTGGAATCCAGCAGTGTCAATCACATTTTATTCAGTCAAGTCCAGTAAACATAATATTCTTCCTTGTCCATTGTAAATTGTAAGCTCTTGTGGGCATGATCCTCTCTCCTTTTGTATCAGTTTGTTATTTAGAGCAATTATTGTGTTTGTCCTGGTTTATTATTATGTATCTTATATTATATTGTCTTATATTATCTATATATCATAGCTTAACATATATTGTATCTACAGCTGAAACCAGCAGTTTACATACACTATATAAAAAGACACATATGCATGTTTTTCTCACTATCTGACATGAAATCAGAATAAACCTTTCCCGGTTTAGATCAATTAGGAACCAAGATTATTTATATTTGCCAAATGCCAGAATAATGAGAGAGAGAATTTTTAAAGCATTTTTATTACTTTCTGCAAAGTCAAAAGTTTACATATACTAGGATTACTATGCCTTTAAGCAATTTGGGACAGCCCATATGATTATCAAAATTAATGGTAAAAACAGCAGCACTACCTTATAAAAGATGCCACGCCTCTGGCCATGAATCCACCAGGCCAATATGATGATGTCATGTCTTTGAAATCTTCTGAGTTAATTACAGACTCACCTGTGTCTGTTTTTTTACTCACACCAGAATCACTCTGCTTCTGTGTGTAACATCATGGGAAAGTCTAAAGAAATCAGCCAAGATATCATTATTATTATTATTTATTTTAAAGCGCCATTGGTTCCAGGGCGCTGTACATTCGAGGGGGTTACATACACAACATAGGTCAAACGAGTACAATGATAAGTGATGAATGACAATTGGCACGACAGAGGGAGAGAGGACCCTACCCGCGAGGGCTTACAATCTACAAGGAGGGGGAAAGAGACATGAGGTGAGGGGCAGACATGTATGTGGAGGGTGTAGTGACAGCAGGGTTATTGTAGGTTATAGGCAAGCCTGAAGAAATGGGTTTTCAGGTTGCTTTTGAAGCTGGTGAAAGTGGAGGAGAGTCTGATGTGTTGGGGCAGTGAGTTCCAGAGTGTGGGTGAAGCACGGGAGAAGTCTTGGAGACGGTTGTGTGAGGAGCTGATAAGGGAGAGCAGAGGGGAAGGTCCTGTGAGGAGCGGAGATTGCGTGAGGGGAGATATTTGGAAATTAGGGCAGAGATGTATGGAGGGGAGAGGTTATGGAGAGCCTTGTAGGTCATAGTTAGCAACTTGAAATTAATTCACTGGGCAACGGGGAGCCAGTGAAGAGATTGGGAGAGAGAGAGAGAGGGGAGAGGCAGAGGAGTAGCGAGGAGAGAGGTGGATAAGACGGGCAGCAGAGTTGAGAATTGTTTGAAGGGGGGCAAGAGTGCTAGATGTGAGGCCATAGAGAAGGATGTTGCAGTAGTCTAGGCAGGAGATGGCAAGGGCATGGACCAGCAGTTTTGTAGTGTCATAGTGGAGGAATGAGCAGATGCGAGAGATGTTTTTCAGGTGGAGGCGGCCGGCAGAGGTGAGGTTTTGGATGTGTGGTTTGAAAGATAGAGCGGAGTCGAGGATTACCCCAAGGCAGCGGACTTGCGGAACAGGTAAGAGTGTACAGCCGTTGACTGAGATAGAGAGATCAGGGGCAAGGGTAGATTTGGATGGTGGAATGATGATTAGTTCTGTTTTCTCCACATTTAGTTTTAGGAGACGGGAGGAGAAGAAGGAGGAAATGGAGGACAGACAATCAGGGATCCAGGAGAGTAGAGAGGTGACATCTGGGCCGGAGATGTAAAGTTGGGTATCGTCAGCATACAGGTGGTAATGAAAGCCATGTGAGGCTATGAGCTGACCCAGGCCAAGAGTGTAAAGAGAGAAGCGTAGAGGACCCAGGACTGACCCCTGAGGGACACCAACAGAGAGTGGCCGGGGGGAGGAGGTGGAGCGAGAATGAGAGACACTGAATGTCCGATCAGTGAGGTACGAGGAGATCCAGGAAAGGGCCAAGTCCATGATGCTGAGGGAGAAGAGGATTTGTAGCAGGAGGGAATGGTTGACAGTGTCAAAAGGCAGAGGAAGGTCTAAGAGGAGGAGCACAGAGTAGTGGCGTGAGGCTTTGGCAGTTGCTAGGTCATTGTTGACCTTGGTTAGGGCGGTTTCGGTAGAGTGGTGGGGTCGGAAACCAGATTGTAGTGGGTCAAGGAGAGAGTTGGAGGAGAGGTGGGAGGACATCTGAAGATAGACGTGCTGCTCGAAGAGTTTGAAAGCAAAAGGGAGCAGTGAGATGGGGCGTTAGTTGGACTGAGAAGTGTGGTGAAGGGTTGTTTTTTTAAGGATTGGCGTGATAGTAGCATGTTTAAAGGCGGAAGGGAAGATGCCAGAGGTTAGTGATAGGTTTAATAGATGGGTGAGGGCTGGGATGATATAAGCACTGAGGTCTGGGATGAGGTGGTATGTCAGTGTGTCCATACTACAGGTAGTGAGGTTGGATTTGGACAGTAGAGAGGAAAGGTTGTCATGAGTGACAGTGGGGAAGCAGGTTAAGGGGGAAGAGCAGAATTGTGGACTTGCACAAGTCTGGATCATCCTTGGATGCAATTTCCAGATTTCTGAAGGTGCCTCATTCATCTGTACAAACAAGTATGCGCAAGTACAAAAAAGATGGGAATGTCCATCCATCATACCGCTCAGGAAGGAGATGGGTTCTGTGTCTCAGAGATGAATGTGCTTTGGTCTGATATGTGCATATCAGCCCAAGAACAAAAACGAAAAACCTTGTGAAGATGCTGGAGAAAGCTGGTAAGATTGTGTCATTATCCACAATGAAACGAGTACTGTATCAACAGGGGCTGAATGACCACTCTGCCAGGAAGAAGCCATTATTCCAGAAGAAGCATATAAAAGCAAGATTAATGTTTGCAAATACACACAGGAAAAAAGACCTACATTTTTGGAGACATGTCCTGTGGTTTGACAAAACTGTTTAGCCATAATGACCATTGTTACATTCGGAGGAAAAAGGGAAAAGCTTGGAAGCCTAAGAACACCATCACAACTGTGAAACACCATCACAACTGTGAAACATCATGTTTTGGGATTTTTTTGCTGCATTAGGGACTGGTGCAATTCACAAAATAGATGTCATCATAAGGAAAGAAGATTATGTAGCAATACTGAAGCAACATCTCAAGACATCAGCCAGGAAGTTAAAGCTTGGGGGGGAAATGGGTCTTCCAAATGATCAGAAGCATACTGTCAAACTGGTTGCAAAGTGGCTTTAGGATAACCAAGTCAATGTTTTGGAGTAGCCATCACAAAGCCCTGATCTCAATCCTATTGAAGATGTATGGGCAAAGCTGAAAAGGCATTTTAAAGCAAAGTGACCTACAAACATGGCTCAGTTCCAACAGTTCTGTCAGGAAGAATGGGCCAAAATTCCTACCAACTATTGTGAGAAGCTTGTAGAAGGATATCCAAAAAGTTTGACCTAAGTCATAAAGTTTAAGGGCAATGCTACCAAATACTAATAAAATGTATGTAAACTTTTGACTTTGCAGAAAGTGATAAAAATGCCTTTCTCATTATTCTGGCATTTGGCAAATATAAATAATTCTGGTAATCCTAATCGACCTAAAACAGGTAAGGTTTATTCTGATTTCATGTCAGATAGTGAGAAAAACATGCATATATAGTGTATGTAAACTTCTGGTTTCAACTGTATATATAAATCTATATCTATCTATCTATCTATCTATCTATCTATCTATCTAGATATAGATCTATATCTAGATAGATAGATAGATAGATAGATAGATAGATAGATAGATAGATATACAGTGGGGGAAAAAAGTATTTGATACACTGATGATTTTGCAAGTTTTTCCACCTACAAAGAATGAAGAGGTCTATATTTTTATCATAGGTGCACTCAGGGGCGTAACTAGAGAAGCCAGGGCCCCATAGCAAACTTTTGGATGGGGGGCCCCCCCTCCCCTTCCCTCTCCCTGACCACGACCATGTACCAGGACATGCCCGTTAGATAATGTAGATAATACAAGGGGCAAATACCTCACCAAAAACATTTTCACCATCATTTCTGCTACCAATCAAACCACTATACCAAAACCAACATTACGATAACGCTCTTACATCAGGACCGGATTAGACCCCCAGAACACGACCACAAATTACCACCACATAGTGGACTGGGATTAATAACCCTACACTTTTTATGAAACAGTACACAAAGACCAATATGTCTAATAATATAATATAAAAATAAAAAAAATTTTAGTGACCATAAAAATGGTATATACTAGGTACACAGGCTCTGCAGACTGTATATAACCCCCATACAGTGACCATATAGTGGTAGACAGCAGTGACCGGCTCTGCGACTGTTATTAGCCCCTACAGTGAC
>JAODAL010036190.1:0-42000 GCA_025379985.1 Phyllomedusa bahiana
CTTCTATGGTGAGGCTTTTTGTTTTTACCGTTCCAGGGTATCCCGGTTTTCCTCAGCCGCCAGCCGTCTGCGGGGTGGCTGCATTTTTGTTGGCGGTCATGGTCATCGCTGCCCTTTTTGGCCCCCGTATCCCTGAGGGGGGAAAGACCCCCTGGAATCAAGGGGGGGGGGCGACCCCTAACAGGATAAAGTTTTAAGCTTGTCCCCTATAGCCCCTTTTTTATATATATATCCTGCAGCCACTCTGATCTGCTGCAGTGTCACTCCTCCCTGGGAAAACCCGGGTTAAACCTGCTGTGGGCCCCGGTAAGATAAAAAGGGGAGGGACCCGCAGCGAGCAAACTGTGGGCCCTGGAAGACGAGAGGCCCCTATGATTTTTCCTTTTAACTCTATGGTTTTACCGGGTGGCTGAGCAGGCCCCGCCCCTGTGAATGACGAGAGGCCCCTTTTAAAATTTTCCCTTTGGACTCTATGAGTTTTTACCAGGGGGCTGAGCAGCGCCCACCCACTGTGAATAAAGGAGGACCCCCAATAAATATACAATGACTATGAGTATTACCAGTGTCCGAGCAGCATAGGGTGTGAAAGGATGGAGGGCCCTAAAATTATTTAGGGACTCTAGGGAGTTTTTCCCCCGTGGTCGAGCGGGCGTGGCTGCAAAGGGTCGAAAGGACTTATGATTTTAGGGGCTCTAAAAGAAAAAAAAAAGGGGGGGCCCAAAAGGGGGCCCCAATAGTGAAAATGTAAAAAAGGAGGTTTTTTTAAAAAATGGGTTTAAAATGTGTTTCCTTCTGAGGTTGCGCTCGTATTTTAGGGGCAAAAACCCCTCTTATGCGCTTGGGGGGTTTTTTGGATCCCTTTACCCCGTGTCAGGCTGCCATGGGCCCAAAAGATTCCGGGGTTCGGGGGAACGCCGGATAGAAAATGTTGTTTTAAAAAATGAAAAAAAGGGCGGACCCCGGGGCACGTGGAAGGAAAATTTAAAATAGCCGTGGTGATGGTTTTGTAAAAAAATGGCTTTTTTCTTAAAAAAATTTTAGGGTTTTTTTTCCCTCACACTATTAAAAACCCGGGGACGATAAAAAACCCCAAGCGTTTTCCCGGGTTTTTTTCCGGGGACTTTTCTCAAGGGTACCCTTTTGGGAAAATGCCGGTATTTGGGGGGAAACGCGTTGGGTTTTTGCGTCCCCTGGTTTTTTTAAAAGTGTGAGGGTTAATTTCCCCTTTCTTTTTTTGAAAAAAAGACACTTTTTTTCCAAGGCCCTTTTACCCCGGTGTTTTGTTTTTTTAAATTCCAAAGTGCGCGGGCCCGCCAAATTTTTTCCCTTTTTTTTAATTTATGAAAAAAGGCGTTTTTTGCCGTAGCCCAAAGGGGGAAACAGGGAGCCGGATATGCGAAAGGACCCTAAAAGATACCCAAAGTTTTTGTTTTACCCGTGGCCGGGGCAAAGGGGTCAGTGATGTGAAAATGATTAGAGGGGCCTATGATTCCTATGAATCTGGGGGGTATTTCAAAAGAACCCAGCCGCATCGCGTCTATGAAAAAACGAGGAGCCTTTTGATTCTTACAGTCTTTGAGTATTTCCCGTGGTGACAGGTCGTAGTGGAAGATGAGAGGCCTTACGATTTTACAAGATTAGGTTTACCGTGGTAAAAAAGGTCTTGGCTGTGACTGGAAACGCTGTTCAATGTTCTCAGCTCCTAGTTCCTGTAATAAACCCGTCCGGCAAGAGCCGGAATCATCAGGACTGAACTTTAGGTCGGTTGACAGTCCTCTAAGAGGAGAGGTCACGTTAGTGCCGACCCCACGGATGACAGAAATGTGAGCTGCCCCGGAATTGTGGGGGTCTCCCTGAATGCGGATCACATCACCCAAAAAGAGAAATCCTGACAAAGATCCGGGGAGCACAGAGGGATCCCCGGACTTGGCCAAAAAAAAAAGGTCAGCACCAAAAAAATGAAAGAGAATGTATGAAAACCCCCCCCCAAATAAGGGGGCCAATACACAAAATTGGCTCAGGGCCCCCTTTACTGGTTGTTTTTCTGCAGGTCATACATAGGGAGGTAGAGCCAATACCCGTTGGTCAGGCACCACCTTTCCTGGTTGTTCTTTTCAGGTTAATACGGGAAAAGCCAATACCCCAAGTCTGGCTCGGCCCCCTTTACCCGGTTCGTTTTTGCAGGAAATTAAGGGCGGTGAGCAATCCACAAGTCTGGCTAGCACCCCTTTACCTGGTTGTTCTTCTGCAGGTCATACATACGGGCTGTTGAGCAAAACCACAAGTTGGCTTAGGACCACCTTACCTGGCTGTTTTTGCAGGTCAAATACAGGGCAGTGTTGAGCCAATACCCAAGTCTGGCGGCACCCCCCTTTACCTGGTCTGTTCTTCTGCAGGTCATAACCTACAAGGCTGTGTATGTGCTTACCACAAGTCTGGCTCATGGCACCACCTTTACCCTGGTCTGGATCAGGCCACCACCTTTACCAAGGTCTGGTCAGGCACCACCTGTTTTTTTAATAAACCCGGGTTCTGGGCTGTTCTTCTGGGCTCATACATACAGGGCAGTGTAGAGCCCAATACCACCATAGTCTGGTCAGGCACCAACCTTTACCATGGTTGTTCTTTACCGGTCTTACATTCAGGGCAGTTTTAGAGCCCCATTACCTCAAGTCTGGCTCTGCTCACTTTACCCTGGTCTGTCTTCTGCAGGTCATACTTACAGAGGGACAGTGTAGTGCCCAATGCCACATATCTGGCCTTAGGCACACCTTTACCCTGGTCTGTTCTTTCTGCAGGTCATAATACAGGCTGTGTAGAGCACAATACCCCATGTCTGGGCTCAGGCACCATTTAACCTGGTCCGTTCATCTGCAGGGTCATACATTACGGGCTGAGCTATACCTCAAGTCTGGCTCAGGTCACACAATTTACCTGGGTGTTGTTCTTTCTGCAGGTCATACATTACTCAGGGCCCCCCTGTGTTAGAGGCCAATGCCACAAGTCTTGGCTCAGGCAACCACTTTACCCTGGTCTGTTCTTCTGCAGGTCATACATTTACAGGGACAAGTTAGGCCCAATACCACAAGTCTTGCTCAGGCACCACCTTTACCCTGGTCCGTTCTCTGCAGGTCATACCATATCAGGGCAGAAGCCAATACCACAGTCTGGCTCTAGGCACCACCCTTTACCCTGGTCTGTTCTTCTGCAGGGTCATACAGACAGGGCAGGGTAGAGCCAAATTACCATCAGTCTGGCTCAGGCACACCTTTTACCCTGGTCTGGCTGTTATTTACTGGTCTTACATACTGCGGCAGTTGTAGAGCTCAAGTACCACACGTCTTGGCTCAAGGCACACCTTTTACCCTGGTCTGTTCTTTACAGGTCATACAATAAGGACAGAGTAGAGCCAATACCACAAGTCTGGCTCAGGGCACCACTTTACCCTGGTCTGTTCTTCTACAGGTCATTAATACAGGGCAGTGTAGAGACCATACCACAAGTCTGGCACAGGCACACCTTTACCCTGGTCTGGCTGTTCTTCTGCAGGTCTTACTACACGGGCAGTGTAGACAGATTCCACAAGTTGGATCAGGCTCCACCGTTTACCCTGGTCTGGTTCTTCGGCAGGTTATACATTTAGGGATGTGTAGAGCCAATACCTACAAAGTCTGGCTCAGGCTACCACCTTTACCCTTGTCGTTTCTCTACAGGTCATTAACATACAGGACAGTGTAGAGCCAATACCACAAGTCTGGCTCAGGCACCAGGCACCACCTGTACCTGGTCTGTTCTTCTGCAGATCATACAATATACAGGGCAGTGTAGGGAGTCAATACCACAAAGTCTGGCTCAGGCTCACCACCTTTACCCTGGTCTGTTCTTCTGCAGGTCATATACAGGCAGTGTAGAGCCAATACCACAAGTCTGGCTCAGGCATCACCTTTACCTGGTCTGGCTGTTCTTATACAGGTCTACATACAGGGCAGTGTAGAGCCAATACCACAAGTCTGGCTCAGGCACCCCCTTTATCTCATCACCTTCCAAATCTCTGTAGACATGGCTCCGTGACAGGTGTCTGATGTTCAGCCAAGTGCTGGTGCGGCGGGGGGTGCTGGGGAGGTGGGGTGCGCTGGTGTAGAGGGGTGGTGCAGCGCTGGTGCAGTAGGGGGTGCTTGTGTGGCGGGGGGCGTTGGTGCGGCGGAGGGTGCAGCAGGGGGTGCTGGTGTGGAGGGGGTGCAGTGCTGGTGCGGCGGGTGTGCAGTGCTGGGGCGTTGGTGCGGCGGGGGTGCAGCGGGGGGTGCTGGTGTGGAGGGGGGTGCAGTGCTGGTATGGAGGGGGTGCAGTGCTGGTGCAGCAGGGGGTGCTGGTGTGGAGGGGGTGCAGTGCTGGTGTGGAGGGGGTGCAGTGCTGGTGTGGAGGGGGTGCAGTGCTGCTGCGGCGGGTGTGCAGTGCTGGTGTGGAGGGGGTGCAGTGCTGGTGCGGCAGGGTGTGCTGGTGTGGAGGGGGGTGCAGTGCTGGTATGGATGGAGGTGCAGTGCTGGTGCGGCAGGGTGTGTGGTGTGGAGGGGGGTGCAGTGCTGGTGTGGGGGTGTGCAGTGCTGCTGCGGCGGGTGTGCAGTGCTGGTGTGGAGGGGGTGCAGTGCTGGTGTGGAGGGGGGTGCAGTGCTGCTGCGGCGGGTGTGCAGTGCTGGTGTGGAGGGGGTGCAGTGCTGCTGCGGCGGGTGTGCAGTGCTGAGCGTTTTGGAGGGGGGTTGAAGTGCTGGTTGGAGGTGGTGAGAGTGCACCGGCTGCTGCGGCGGGTGTGCAGTGCTGGTGTGGTGGGGGGCAGTGATGGTGCGGCAGGGTGTGCTGGTGTGGATGAGGGGGGGTGAGTGTGCTGGGTGGAGGGGGTGCAGTGCTGCTGCGGCGGGTGTGCAGTGCTGGTGTGGAGGGGGTGCAGTGATGGTGCGGCAGGGTGTGCTGGTGTGGAGGGGGGTGCAGTGCTGGTATGGAGGGGGTGCAGTGCTGGTGCGGCAGGGTGTGCTGGTGGGGATGGGGGTGCAGTGCTGGTGTGGAGGGGGTGCGCAGTGTGCTGTTTTTTGTGCTTTTGTTTTTTTTTTTTTTTACGGCGGGCGTGTGCAGTGCTGGTGTGGAGGGGGGTGCAGTGCTGGTGTGGAGGAGGTGCAGTGCTGCTGCGGCGGGTGTGCAGTGCTGGTGTGGAGGGGGTGCAGTGCTGCTGCGGCGGGTGTGCAGTGCTGGTGTGGAGGGGGGTGCAGTGCTGGTGTGGAGGGGGTGCAGTGCTGCTGCGGCGGGTGTGCAGTGCTGGTGTGGAGGGGGGGTGCAGTGCTGCTGCGGCGGGTGTGCAGTGCTGGTGTGGAGGGGGGTGCAGTGCTGGTGTGGAGGGGGTGCAGTGCTGGTGCGGCAGGGTGTGCTGGTGTGGAGGGGGGTGCAGTGCTGGTGTGGAGGGGGTGCAGTGCTGCTGCGGCGGGTGTGCAGTGCTGGTGTGGAGGGGGGTGCAGTGCGGGTGTGGAGGGGGTGCAGTGCTGCTGCGGCGGGTGTGTGCAGTGATGGTGTGGAGGGGGGTGCCAGTCTGGTTAGGAGGGGTGCAGTGCTGGTGCGCAGAGGTGTGCTGGTTGTGGAGGAGGTGAGGGTGGTGTGTGGCGGGGGTGCTGTGCTGGTGTGGAGGAGGTGCAGTGCTGCTGCGGCGGGTGTGCAGTGCTGGTGTGGAGGGGGTGCAGTGCTGGTGTGGAGGGGGTGCAGTGCTGCTGCGGCGGGTGTGCAGTGCTGGTGTGGAGGGGGGTGCAGTGCTGGTGTGGAGGGGGTGCAGTGCTGCTGCGGCGGGTGTGCAGTGCTGGTGTGGAGGGGGTGCAGTGCTGGTGCGGCGGGTGTGCAGTGCTGGTGTGGAGGGGGGTGCAGTGCTGGTGTGGAGGGTGTGCAGTGCTGGTGTGGAGGGGGTGCAGTGCTGCTGCGGCGGGGGTGCAGTGCTGGTATGGAGGGGGTGCAGTGCTGGTGCGGCAGGGTGTGCTGGTGTGGAGGGGGGTGCAGTGCTGGTGTGGAGGGGGTGCAGTGCTGCTGCAGCGGGTGTGCAGTGGCTGGTGTGGAGGGGGGGTGCAGTGCTGGTGCCGGGGGGGTCCGGTGCTGGGGCGTTGGTGCGGCGGTGGGTGCCGCGGGGGGTGGTGGTTGGGTGGGGGGTGCTGTGCGGGTGTGGAGGGGGTGCAGTGCTGCTGCGGCGGGTGTGCAGTGCTGTTGTGGAGGGGGTGCAGTGCTGGTGTGGAGGGTGCAGCAGGGGGTGCTGGTGTGGAGGTGGGTGCAGTGCTGGTGCAGCGGGTGTGCAGTGCTGGGGCGGTGGGGGGCGCTGGTGCAGCAGGGGGTCGATATCCGCCGGTTATTATTAGCGCACATGGATTTATTTATACAGCGCTAACATCGCAGCGAGGTTTATATAACAGCGCCCCCGCCGCGTCCTCCGCCGGCCACATCCGATCTGTCATGTTGTGTATATGATTGCAAAGGAGACGGTGGGGGAGGGGCGGCTCCAGAAATAGACGTTATATTCCTGTATAATACTATAATGTTACAGCCGCCGGCTCTGCTGCATCTCCCAGACAGCGACTGAAACCGCACAGATGGGGGTCTATGGGGTAACGGTGTCGGCATCACAGGCGGAAACCTCCACCCCAACCCTCTGCTGCTGTCAGTGCAGGGAACATTCCTGAAAACCTCCAGTGACCGAATGCTTCTCACAGCTGATAATTCGTCACATTTGTATCCGGAGGCCAGACTGACACAATCTATCAGGACAGGGAGGGGGGGGGGGGGGGGGAGAGTTTGTGCCTGCCGATGTGTTTGGCTGACAGAGGATTTGTCTGCGCTGGACACATTGTAACAGACCCCCAGTTGTGTGATTAGAAGGGACAAGGTTTCTGGTCTTAAAAATGGTGAAGATATAGGGCCACATGTATGAAGCTCGCCGGGTCGGGGCGCATGTTTTCACCAGTTTTCCGGCGAAATTTGCACCTGATTTATGTCGGCGCCGGGGCACGCTCATAGATATCATGTAGAGTCCGCCGCGCCTCGCCTGTGTTTGGGGCACAGTGCGGGACTTAGGCGCCCGGGACTGTGTCTCACATATATTCCGATGCGAGACAGGCTGGAAAACAGCGAGAAATCATTAAAGATGTCGGTGCAGGAGTATGAATAAAAAAATCGCCTTTATTAGGTGTAAAACATTCTCTGAAAAAGAGCTCAAACCTACTAAAAAAATACATAAATAAAATCACTTTTCAAAAAACTTGAACGGCGCAATATCAGAAATTAGGATATAGAGAATCGCCGGGAAATACAGTAATTCAAATTGTTTAAGCTATTCTCATTGGTCGCATAAACCAGCCAATCAGAATAGGAGCGACTGTGTCCCATTATAACCTATGGAGAAATATTGACCAATCAAATGAAAAGGAGGGACAGTTCAAAATACAGTAAAAAGGCAGAAAAGAGCTGATTGGTTGAGCCCAGGCGGCAGATATGAATCCACCAATCAGATGTAGTGCGTCTATTTTGAGTGGAGCAAGAAGGGCGCGATAGAAGGGCGCCCTAAAAGTTATTACTGTCTATGGGAAATATTCTAGGACTGTGATTGGTTGGGGAGAAGAGGGGCTCGTCCTGCTTAGCCAATGCAGGCTGAGCTTACCTTCTCATAGAGTTTCTATGGAAAGAAATGCAGAAACGAGCTGATTGGTTGAAGGGGGGGGGGCTCGTCAGCTTAGCCAATCAGAGCGCGAGCTGCTTTCTCATAGAGTTCTATGGGGAAAAGAAATGCAGAGCAAGCTCTGTTTGTGATTGGCTAAGTTAAAAGAGGCGCGGGTATTTGGGCCAATGGGAGAGTGAGCGACGCTCCTATGGGTTTTCTAATGCAATCTGAAATAAAACTGTACATGGCCGAAATAAAATGATAAGACTCCCGAAGTTGTCCCGATCTCTATATAAAATGAACAATAATATGGGGGTAAAGAAAAAAATATATTAATTCAATAAATTCATTTTAATTTCTTTTTTTTCGTTACACCCATACTATTGGTCCTTGGATAATGAAAATAAAGAAAATAAAATGAATTTATTGAATTAATATTTTTTTGAGAGGTGCAAGAAAGAAAAAACAGAGGGGGCGCACAATGGTGAAGTACGTTCATTAAAAAGAGAATAAAAGAGTGGCAAGATTGCTCACCTTGCAGAGTTGTGCTGTTAATGTAGAGGCACAACTCTCTTAAACATGTACATGGGGCTCTATGCGAGCTTAGAGCACAGCAGCCGTGGGTCCTCGATTCCAGAGCTGCTCCGGCAGCATGGACGTAGAAGTCAGAAGAAAAAGAAAAAACCTGGGCCTGGCGCTCGTAACCAGAAAAGACCTCAAATGAGGCAATAGATTCTATTGAATAAAAATAGTTTATTTAGCAAATATTGAAATGTAAAGGGCTGTTGCCTTTACACAACTTAAAAGCAGCACGACACAAACATGACGCGTTTCGCGCCGCTAATACCGACACTTCTTCAGAAAATGTGTTACAAGAAAGATCGGGAAATATACAAATTTAAAATAACATAAAAAATCTGACTGGTTACAAGAGAAAAGATGTCACCAAATACATTAGCATAGTGTAGAAAAACAGAACGGGCTACACATCCAATCAGAAGTGAGGGCGGAGACTTTAAATTGTTCTAGTAATAATGAAAAAGAATAGTGATTGGTTCTTGGATAGGCGGGAAATATGTTCAGACCAATGGGAGAACAGAGCCCTGCCAAACAACTGCCGCGAACCCGGCGTGACTTAGATAGAAATACAAGTGTATAGAATACTGGCCGATTATTTGTGACAGGGTAAATACTACAAAAAACAAGTGTTTGAATAAGGCCCTGTCTACACTGCACAGAAAAACGGCCGTTTCTTCAGCGTTTTCTAAAAAACGACTGTAATCATCTCCCATAGACTCGAATGTAAGAACGTCCTGCTGTCTGCACTGAGCTTCTTTCTACTGCTTGTTTTTTTCACTGGTCGTATTTTGCAACATGCTCTAAAAAACGCCAGAGCCGGGCAGAACCTTACTACAGGAGTCTATGGAAAGCGCCGGACGTCTTTTGCCGCGATTTTTCAATGTAAACCCTCCCAGCAGACCCAAGTCCCACCGATAGGGGGTGTTAATAAAGGTTATACCTTTATCAAATCTGCATACAAGTGTCTGATGTGTCCCTTGTTTGTACCTTTTGTAATAAAATGATCATACTTTGGCCGCTAAATATTTTTGCGCAATTCATATATTTTTCGCTAAAAATATGTTTTTTATGGATTTTGGCATCAGAATCCATTTTTTAACGGATTTTGGTGCTAAAATCCGTTTCTTAACATATTTTGGCGCTATTAAAGTTATCTCGCTTCTGACGCCAGAAAAACGTTTTTTGACGTATTTTGGCCCAAGAAACTGTTTTTTTACGGATGTTGCCACTAAAATCTTTTACTGAACATATTTTGGCGCTAATAAAGTGATTACGCTTCTGACACTAAAAATAGGTTTTTTTACGGAATTTGGCGCAATAATGCGTTTTTTGGGATTTTGCAGCTAAAATCCTTTTCTTTACAGATTTTGACGCTAATACAGTTATCTTGCTGTATGCAAAGATAATGTGGGTTTTTGTGGATTTTGGTGCAAGAATCTGGTGCAAAATTTAATAAAGTAGTAGCACGCAACGGCACACACAGGACAATGGGCGACATGTATGAAGCTCGCCGGGTCGGGGCGCGGTTTTCCGCTAGTTTTCCGGCGAAATCTGCGCCTGATTTATGTCGGGGCCGGGGCGCGCTCATACATCCTATGGGAAAGTCCACCGGGGCGCCTCGCCGAGTGTGTTAGGCGCAGTGCGGCGCTGCGCCTAGGATTCGGCGCCGGAGGTAGCGCACTCATACATGCGGGCAAAAGTCCGCCGCGCCTCGCCAGTGTGTGGGGCACAGTGCCGGGACTGAGGCGCAGTGCGGCGCTGCGCCGAAGATTCGCCGTCCGAGGCGGTGCGCTCGTACATGCGGGGAAAAGTTCCCTGCACCTCGCCCGTGTGTGTGGGGCACAGTGCGGGGACATGGGCGCAGTGTAGGACTTAGGCGCCGTGCGGGGCTTTCGCCGAAAAAACCCGTTTCCCATGCCCCAACAGGCTGGGGGAACAGCGAGGAAAACAATTTCCCGATGTCCGGTGCGAAGTATGAAGCAAAAAAACCGCCTTTTTAAAAGGGTTTAACATTCTCCGGGAAAAAAAACCTGAAACCCTAAAAAATAAAAAATACATAAACAAAAAACCCCTTTCCAATATCCAAAATTTAAGAAAATTTGGATATTGGAATTAAATTTCCGGGAAAAAAACAGTAAAAACCCAAATTCTGAAAAAGCTATTTTATTGGCCCGGCCCCGGGAAACCCGGGCCTATATTCAGAAAAAGGGGGCACCGTGAACCTTAAAACCCATGGGGGAAGAAATTTACCAAATTTAGAATCCCCCGGGGGACCCGTTTCCCCAAAAAACAAGTAAAAATGCAGGAAAAAAAGCTGGGTTGGTTGAGCTAAACGGGGGCTTGGCTAGCTCCGCCAATCAGAAAAGGAGCGAAAAAGTGAACCATTTAAAACCCCATGGGGAAGCATTTGGACTAAACAGAATCCACGGCCAAGGGCAGTTTTAAAATACCCGGTTAAAAAGAGAAAAAGAAAAAGCTGATTTGGGTTTTTCTAGCGGGGGGGTTGGGTAGCTCAGCCAAAACAAAAAATAGGAGCCCACAAAGGAAAACCCCTTTTAAAAAACCCCCTTGGGAAACCCATTGGGCCAATCAAATTCAAAGGGGGGGACGGGTTCCCAAAAAACAGTAAAAATGCCCCCGAAAAGAAACTTTATTGGCTTTAGCTAAAGGGGGGGCTTGCCTATTCCCCAGCCAATCAGAGCGCAGCTACGTCCCCATTGTAGTTTATGGAGAGATGGGGGGCCCAAAAATTTCAATCTCGGCTCTCAGGCCGTGCGGGCATGGGGTTGAATTTAAAAAAAAATTTTTATTAAGTGTAAAAAAATTATCAGATAAAAAGCCAACCCTTCTTTTTCAAATTTAATAGGGAGTTAAATTTCCCCAAACAACGCGTTTGGCCCCCGAGACCCGGGGCTACATAGGGGAAAAACAATAGAGAGAATTGGCGGGGGAAAAACAGTAATTTAAATTTTTTAAGCTCTTTTCATTGGATCGGGCAAAAAACCCGCCCAACAGAAAAGGACACAAATTTCCCATTAAAAACCCTATGGAAGAAAATTTTTTGGGGCCAATTTAGAATTGGATTCGACAAAGACCCCCTTTTTAAACCTTGGAGAAAATTTTTTAAACCCAAAAAAATCCAAAGGCGGGCCGTTACAAAAATACAGTTAAAAAAACAGAAAAGAAATTTATTGGGCTGAGTTTGCGGTGGGCTTGCCCATCCCAGCCATCACGGACGGAAAATTAATTTCTTGAGGTTTTTAAGGAGGATCCCGCAATTCAAAATTTGCACCTCAGCGCCGTTTCAGCATGGGGTATTTAATCAAAAAAATCAATTTTTTTTAAGTGTTTTAAAAATTATCAGATAAAAAGCTTTAAAAATTTTTGTAAAAATAAAGCAGTTAAATCCTGAAAAAAGCTTTTTTCGCCGGGGACCGCGGGCTGCAAAAGGGGAATTGCAAAAAGGAGAATTGCCGGGGGAAATTTCAGTTAAAAACAAAATTGGGTTTAAGCTCTTCTATTGGTCGGCATAAAAACCCCCCAAACAGAAAAGGGCACCCGTGGCCCCATTTATATCCTATGGGGGAAAATGGGCCAATCAGGAAAGGGGGGGCGGCCCGGGGGCCCATTTATAACCCCCAAAGGAGAAAAACTGATAACCACATAATTCCAAAGGGGGGAAAGTTCAAAAACCAATTTAAAAAGGGCAGACCCCGAGCTGATTGGTTGAAGCGGCGGGGGCTTTTCTACTTAGGGCCCAAACAGAGCGCGGCTAAACCTTTCTCATAGAGTTCCCATGGGGAAAAAAAAATTCTGAGCGCGCTCTGTGATTGGCTAAAGTTAAAATAGAGGGGCCCGTTTTTGGGGCCAAATGGGTAGAGCGAGCGACCCCTCCAAAGGGTTTTCTAATGGGAATCTAAAATTAACCCCCCTTCCCCCCCCCGGGGGGGAAAAAATCAAAAATTATAAAACACAGGAAAATGGCCCGAAGTTTTAAAAATAAAATGAACCAAAAATATGGGTTTTTTAACGAAAAAAAAAAATTTAAAAACAAAAAATCATTTAATTTCTTTTTTTTTCGTTTGCCAAAGGGCAATAGTATGGGTAGGGAACAAAAATAAAAAAAAAATAAAAAAAGGATTTTAAATTTTAATTTTAATATTTTTTTTTTCGATTTCTCCATAATTCAAATTTTTTTTGGGGTTTGGTTTTTCAAAAACTTCTCCATAAAGGAAAATAATGGGGCTTTGGGCGCTCCTATTTAGTGGTTAATAGTTCTCCATAGGGGTTTTAAAGGGGCAAAAATTTCGCTCCCCATTCTTTAATTTGGACCGGGTTTTCCCGACCAATGAAAGAGCTTAAACAATTTTTTAATTACTTTTAAAAACCCCGGGGGAATTTTTTCTATTGCAATTCCTTTTTTGGGTTAATACCGGTCTCGGGGACAAACGGTTTTTTGGGATTTTTAATGTTTCTTTTTTTTTACCCCCCTTTAAAGAACCCCGCCTGTTTTGGCCTTCCCCGACACCAGCCCCCATTCTTTTTTGGGGAAAAAATGAAAGTGTTTAATTTTTTGTGAAAAAAATTTTAAATTTTTGACCCTTTTTACCCATCCTGTTTATTCCCGAGATTTTTTTTTCTCCCTGACAAAATTTTTGGGTTTTTAAATTTTGTAGAAATTTTTATTTAAACAATCCTTTTTTTGTTTTCTTTTAAAAAAAAATATAAAAATTTTTATGAAAAAATTTTTGGGAAAAAAAATTTTTTCAAATTTTGAAAGTTTCAAAATTTCTGCGTGCCCAAAACCAAGATAATTATTCACCCAACAAAATAGTTTTTATAACTTTGCATCTACCCTATGTCCCCCCCATTAGGGTTTTGGGATCATTTTTTAAATGTTTTTTTTTTTTTAAAAGAAAATTTGGGGCTTTTTGGGGAAAATTTTGTAAAAAATTTCTCACATTTTTTAAGAAAAATTTGCAAAATTTCCCTTTTTTTTAGGAACCCACCTCCAGTTTCTGAAGTGGCTTTGGGGGGGCTGCATGGTTTTTAAAATTTCCCCAATAAATGACGCCATCTTAAAAAACCCAGAAACCCCTTTTAAAGTATTTAAAAACACTATTAGGAAGTTTTGGGTAACCCCTTTTAGAAAATTTTCACAGAAAAAATTTAAAAGCAAAAGTGGAGGTGGGAAAAATTTAAAATTTCACTTTTTTTGAGAAATTTTTAATTTTTATCCATTTTTTCAAATGGAATACGGTAAATGTGACCAGGTTAAAAAGCAACTTAAAATCAATTTTCCCCCCAGGTTTTGCCGTTTTTTGAGATATCCCATTTTTGGGGCCCTAGTGCATTATTTGGAGGGCTCAAAACCCCTAAAGCCCCAGAATAGGAAAAGGGCCCCCTACTTTTTTCTCAAGGGGGCTCATTTTTTAAAACCATTTTATTTAGGGCGCCACTTTCAGGTTTGGGAACCCCAAGGGGCCCAAAAAATTAAATAAACACCCTTAAAATTTGACCGAATTTTTTTGGAAAATACCCCACCCCTTAAGGAATATATTTAAAGGGGGGAATTGAGTTATAGACCCCACAGGGATTCACCCCCCCAAATTTTTTTTAAGCATACGGCTGTGAAAAAATTTTTAAAAAAAATTTTTTTTTCAATAATCTGCCCAAATTTTACTTAAAAATTGGGTTTTACTTTTACAAGGGAACCCGGGGAAAAAAAAACCCTAAAACTTTGTTTTAAAACAATTTCCTTTTTCCCGTTCGGCAATTTCCCTTTTCATTTTGGGTGTAAACTGCTGTTTTTTGGGGTTGGGGGAGGGGCGTATAAGGGGGGAGCGCCCCCAAAAATTTTGGGTTTTTTTGGAAACACAGATTTTGGGATTGGGGGCCATGGTTTGCATTTGGGAAAGCCCCCCCAAATAGCAGAACAGGCGAAACCTTTCCCCGGAAGGGGCCCCCCCATTTTTTAAATTTGACAAAATCCCCATCAAGGATCTCTCTAGGGGGGGTTTTATCTGTTTCATTTTGGATTTCCCCCAAAGGGGGGGTTTCCCTAATTTTTTTTTTTAGCATTGGGGCAAAAGAAAATGGGGGGAAAAAAAACGCAGTTTTTTAGTTTTAAATTTTTTTTTGGGGTTTTTAATTTTTCAGCATTTCCCCCGTGCAGTGTAAAGGGGTGTGATAACCCTTTTCTATTTGGGGTCGGTAATAATTAAAAAATGAAAATTGTTTCTTTATATGTTTTTTTTTTGGTTTTTTTTCACTTTTAACACTCGAAAATAAGTCTTAGAAAAAATTGCATTTTTTTGCTTCCTAATTTTTTGAAAAGCCAAAACTTTTTTTTTTTTGGGGGTGTGCAAGCTGGGGTATGGGCTTGTTTTTTGCGGGATGAGGGTTAAGTTTTTATTGGTACCTTTATGGGGTCTATGTTGGGTATGTTCCCCTTTTTATTAAAGGGTTTTTTTGGGGGTGTTTGAACAAAAATTTCCCGCCAAACCCTTGGGGAAAAAGTTTTTTTATTTTTATTTTTCTAAGCGGTTACACTTAACGGTTTTAAAATTTACATGGAAACTTTAATCAGCCGGTCAAAAAAAGAAATTTCACCCATACCCCAATTTTTTTATATTTTTTTTTATTTTTTTACTGCTTTTATAAATAAAAACACTTTTATTCAACCAGGAAAATTTCGGGTTTTTTCATCGCCCATATGTCTGACGCCATAATTTTTTTAAATTTTTCTGTGTTGGGGGCTGTGAAGGGGGTTGTTTTTTTTTCCCAGATGAAATTTTACATTTTTATTAGTATCCCTTTTTTGGGGGGGAAAAAGGCCTTTTTTTCGCCTTTTTTAACCAATTTTTTTTGGGGGGGCCGGGTGAAGGGAAAAAACTGCAATCCCGTAGTGTTTTTTAAAAGTCTTTATTTTTAAAAACCCCCGGGCCTTCCTTTTTCCTGCAGGGGATCCGTGGGGGTAAGGGGTTAAAACTTTAAAAAAAATCTTTGGGTCCCCCGCCCCCCCCCACCCCCCGTTTTAAAAGGCCCCCTAACCCTCCCTTTTTTTAAAAATATTTTTTTAAAGTTTGAAAGCACTTTAAAAAAAAAAAAAAAGTTGGTTTTTGGTGTTTAAAACAATTTTTATGCATCGCTATTTTTCTGAGAGATCTAATTTTTTTATTTTTCCGTAAACAGAGCAAGGAAAAGAGGACTTTTTTTTGCGGGATGGGAAAAGGGTGTTTTTAAATTTGGTAATAAAATCTTTTGGCATTTTCCAAAGGGTTTTTTTATTGTTTTTTTTTTCCATTTTTTTATGTGCTGGGGGCATTTTTAGAAACCAATAATCTTTTTTCCTGTGATTTTTTTTTTTTTTTTTTTTTACGGCGTTTAAACCTACAGGTTTTAAATTTAACATGGACAGTTTATTTGGGCAGGTCGTTACCAAAGGGGGCGATTACCCAAAAAATGGGTACTTTTTATTTATTTTTTATTCCTTTTTTTTGGGGGGCGATTTTGGCGTTGGGGGAAAAAGGGGAAAAAAGGGGGATTTTAGTTTTTTTATTTTATTTTTTCGCTTTTGGTTTTTACATGTTTTTCACTTTTTTTTTAAACTTTTTTTCACATTTTTTTTTTTACTTTTTCCCCCCGGGGGTTTGGGGAAAGAGAGACTTTAGATCCCCCCCTTCAATAGGAAATCAGTACATAGCTTGTTTTCTATGACTGGTTTCCTATGGGCAAAAAAGGGGCAGTTTACGATCCCCGGGGCATGCCCCACTTACACCGGGCGTCCCCCTGACGTTCATAGACCCAAAAACCCGGGGGGGTTCTCTGGGCCCCCTTGGGCCCGCTTTTCAGGGGCCCGGGGTTGCCGGTTTGAAGGGGACTCCCCTTTTCCCCCCCCCGCTCTCTTTTTTTAAATTATTGGAAAAACCCCATCGTTTGCGAAAAATAAAGGGGTTAACCCCCCCCCCCCCCCCCCCCCGAGCGATCCGGGGTCGGGGCCCCTACGCTGCGGGTGGTTCCCCGCTTTTAATAAACAGCGGGAAAACCCCCCGACGATGACCGAACCTTTTGGGCCCTTGAACCCCCAAACGAAAATGGGCGTATTGGGAATACATCTAAGGTCTAAGGGGGTTTAAAGGAAAGGGTTTTGGGCCCTCTTTTTCCCGTTTAAAGTTTTACACTTAAAAAAAAAATCTTTTTATATTCATTTCTTCCCTGCCGCACGGCGCTGAGGGGGCCGAGATTTCAGTTTCGGCCCACTCTCCATAGGGCTATTTAAGGGGGGGAAGTGCTCCCCCTCTTATTTGGTTTTTATAGCCTCCCGGCCCCGGGCCGCATTAAGCCAAAACAGCCCCTTTTTCTGCCTTTTTACGAAATTTTGGGGAACTGTCCCCGCCTTGGATTTTGATTGGGTTCAAAATTTTCCTTACCCCAGAATGGGTTTTCTGTCGCCCAAATTCCCGTTTGGGGGCCCGGGGGCTAGCCAAGCCCCCGCTTTGCTCCCGCCAAAACAGCCCCTTTTCTGCATTTTTTATGTAAAATTTGAAAATTCCCGCCGTTTTATTCTGGTTGGTCCCCATTTTTCTCCCTTAGACTTGGGGTGGGTCACTGTCGCTCCCCATTCCGATTGGGCCCGGTTTTTGCCAACCAATGAGGAAAGCTTTCAGGGAAATTTTGGAATTTACTGTAATTTTTCCCGGGAATTTCCAAAATTTCCCCGTTTCTTGATATTGCCCCGTTCTAGATTTTTTTGGAAAATGATTTTTTTTTATTTATGTTTATTTTTTTTTGTTCACTCTTTTCTGACAATGGTTTTTCCAAACCTTTATATAAAAGGGATTTTTCATTCTGAACCCTACTCCTGCTGCACGGGAACGGGAAACGCCCGAAACTTCCCGTTTCGATTTTTTCTGCTTCCTCGCATGTTCCGTTCTCGCCTCACCTTTGTGGCGCCGGAGCATTTTAGGGGCCCAAAAAAAACCTGGGCCCCCGTCGGCTGCCCGAGCGCCCGCACTTTCGCCCCCCGCCCTTTTTTGAGCCCCCCCCAACGTACATGCCCCGGAGTATACGACGCCCGGGGACCCGCCCCGGAACGCCTAACCCCGCGCCCCCCAACCCCGCCCACCCCCAGGCTGAAATTGGCGAAAACCCCGCGCCTAACAAATGCATCCCCCGCGTTCCGCAGCGGATTCGGGCCCTGGGGGGGCGCAGGTTACCTTCCCCCAAAAACAGGGGAAAAAACCCGGGTCATTTTCGGTCCCCAATTTCACAATGGCTACGTGATCTAAAGGGGAAATGGTTTACTTAACTGTTAACTTTGCCCGTAGGGGTTGTTTAAAAAACCAATGGGTTAATTTGTTCACAAGATTTTAAAAAACAAGAAAGACGCGCCAAAAAAACGAAAAAAAAGCACCAAAAAAAACGGCCCGTTTTTTTAGTGCTTTTGACAGGAGGGGGGGCAGAAAAACCAGTTTCATGAACGTTGTTTATAATTTTGTTTTTTTTAGGTTGTTTTTGTCCACTGCAGGGGATTTAGAGCCAAATACTTACAAAAAACAATTTTTTTGAATTTTAAAATTAGAGACAACAAGTTAAGAAATAGAAAGAAAGTGACCCTTGGCCGTTAGTGGAAAGAGCCCAGAGGGCGGAGACGCGGGGCAATAGGGTAAGAAAAACTTTGATGGCGCTACTAAATTAAAATACATTTGTCGTTGCATCTAAAGTATGGCGCCTAATGGTACATGAAGAATGTGACAGGTTAAAAGGAGCGCGGTGAGCCTAAATGAGCCAATGAAGGGCCGTACTGGGGGGATCTGAAATAACCAACTGGCTGCTAAGACGTAAGCTAATAGTATACATATAGATGTGATGAAAAGCGCATTAGAGAATGAACTCGCAACCAAGATCGTGTATAAAGGTGTGAAGAGTCAAAACGAACTGTGATAACTGTGTGAGAAATGAATAAACTAGAAGCAGTGAAAAGTGCTCAGCGCTTGGGTGCACGGTCAGGCAGCATTATAGTAACAGAATGCAGCAGAAATGGGAGCTGCTGTTATGATAGGAAGAATGGAGAGCGGGTAACTTAAACTGACAGGCCCCTGACAGGAGTGCTGCCCTGAAGGGGCCCCTGACAGGAGTGCTGCCCTGCTGGGGCCCCTGACAGGAGTACTGCCCTGCTGTGGCCCCTGACAGGAGGACTGCCCTGCTGTGGCCCCTGACAGGAGTACTGCCCTGCTGGGGCCCCTGACAGGAGTACTGCCCTGCTGGGGCCCCTGACAGGAGTACTGCCCTGCTGGGGCCCCTGACAGGAGGACTGCCCTGCTGGGGCCCCTGACAGGAGGACTGCCCTGCTGTGGCCCCTGACAGGAGGACTGCCCTGATGGGGCCCCTGACGGAGTACTGCCCTGCTGTGGCCCCTGACAGGAGGACTGCCCTGCTGAGGCCCCTGACAGGAGCACTGCCCTGATGGGGCCCCTGACAGGAGAACTGCCCATGGGCCCTGACGGAGCACTGCCCTGCGGAGCCCCTGACAGGCACTGCCTGATGGGACCCCTGACAGGAGTACTGCCCTGCTGGGGCCCCTGACAGGAGTACTGCCCTGCAGGGGCCCCTGACAGGAGCACTGCCCTGATGCCCCTAGGGGTCCCATTTCCGCGCTGCGGCACCGCACACGTCGCTGTCCTGACCTGCTGCAGTCACCGCTGAGTGCGCGGGTCAGATGCGGACCGTGTGTCTTTAATCTAAGCGGTGACAGCGGCGGATGGGGGGGGGGGTTCTGTTTCCAAATCTTTTCCAGGAATTCACAATATAGTGTTTGGGCCGTGAGACTGACAGAAAGAGCCGTAGCCGACCCATGCGATACCTCGCGGTACCGCGGCTCGGATACAGCTCTGGAGCGCATTGTGGGCTGTATCTCCTTTCTGAGTGGTATCTACATCCATTTTGTGATACCCGTCTGCTGGGGGCTGTGTACTAATCCCTATCCTGTGTGGGTACTGTCTGCTGAGCTGTGTATCTACCTATCCCGTGTGGGTACTCTGTGAGCTGGGTATCTATCATGTCCCCGTGGGGATACTGTCGCCCGAGCTGGGGTATCTAATCCTGTCCTGTGTGATACGGTTACTGAAACTGTGTATCTAATCCCATCCTGGGTGATGCTGTGGGATCTATTCCTACTGTGTGATACCGTTGTGAGCTGTGTATCTAATCATGTCCTGTGTGATACCGTTTGTGAGCTGTGATCTATAGTTCTGTGTGATACTGTCTTCTGAGCTGGTGTATCTAATTTCCCATCTGTGTGATACTGCTGCTGAGCTGTGTTCTAACCTATCTGGTGATACTGTCTGTGAGCTGTGTATCTAATCCTACCTGTGTGATACCATCTGCTGAGCCTGTGTATCTAATCATTCCTGTGGATACTGTCCCGCTGAGCTGTGTATCTAATCTTCCTGTGTGATACTGTCTACGAGTGGTATCTAATCTAACCTGTGGTGATGCTGTGTTCTAATCTATCCTGTGTGATACCGTCTGCTGAGCTGTGTTTTCTAATCATGTCCTGTGTGATACCTCTGCGAGTGGATCTAATCATGTTCTGGTGATTTCTTGTCTGCTGAGCTGTGTATCTAATCTAATCCTGTGTGATACTGTCTGCTGAGCTGTGTTTCTAATCCTATCCTGTGTGTACTGTCTGCTGAGCTGTGTATCTAATCCTCTCCTGTGTGATTCTGTCTGCTGAGTCATGTATCTAATCCTATCCTGTGTGATAGGTGCCATGCTGCTGAGCTGTTGTATCTAATCATTCCTGTGTGATACGTCTGCTTTAGCTGTGTATCTAATCCTGTCCTGTGTGATACTGTTCTACTGAGCTGTGTATCTAATTTCCTATCCTTTTGTGATACTGTCTGCTGAGCTGTGTACCTAATCCTATCTGTGTGATTACCGTCTGTGAGCTGTGTATCTAATCATTCCCGTGTGATACCAGTCTGCTGAGCTGTGTATCTAATCATGTTCTGTGTGATACTGTCTGCTGAGCTGTGTATCTAATCATTTTCCCCGTGTGATACTGTCTGCTGAGCTGTGTATCTAATCCTATCCTGTGTGATTTCTGTCTGTGAGCTGTGTAATCCTATTCTGTGTGAGACCGTCTGCGGTGTGTATCTAATCCTATTCTGTGTGAGACCGTCTGCTGTGTATCTAATCCTATCCTGTGTGATACCGTCTGCTGTGTATCTAATCCTATCCTGTGTGATACTCTCTGCTGAGCCATGTATCTAATCCTATTCTGTGTGATACCGTCTGCTGTGTATCTAATCCTATCCTGTGTGATACTGTCTGCTGAGCTGTGTATCTAATCCTATCCTGTGTGATAAATGTTGCTGAGCTGTGTATCTAATCCTATCCTGTGTGATACCCGCTGCAGAGCTGTGTATCTAATCCTATCCTGTGTGATACTGTCTGCTGAGCTGTTTATCTAATCCTATCCTGTGTGATACTGTATGCTGAGCTGTGTATATAATCCTATCCTGTGTGATACTGTCTGCTGAGCATTGTATCTAATCCAATCCTGTGTGATACTGTTGCTGGGGCTGTGTTATCTAATCCATCCTGTGTGATACCGCCTGCAGTGCTGTGTATCTAATCCCTCCTGTGTGATATTGTCACAGAGCCGCTGTATCTAATCCATCCTGGGTGATATTGTCACAGAGCCGCTGTATCTAATCCTTCCTGTGTGATTACTGTCTGCTGAGCTGTGTTTTCTAATCCTATCCTGTGTGAACCGTCTGCTGAGCTTGTATCTAATCCTATCCTGTGTGATACTGTCTGCTGAGCTGTGTATCTAATCCTATCCTGTGTGATACCGTCTGCTGAGCTGTGTATCTAATTCTATCCTGTGTGATGTTGTCTGTGAGCTGTGTTCTTTAATTTCCCATCCGTGTGATAATGTTGCTGAGCTGTGAATCTAATCCTATCCTGTGTGATACTGCTGCTGAACTGTGTATCTTATCCTATCCTGTGTGATTACTGGTCTGCTGAGCTGTGTATCTAATCCTCTCCTGTGTGATACTGTCTGCTGAGCTGTGGGATCTAATCTTATCCTGTGTGTAACTGTCTGCTGAGCTGTGTATCTAATCCTATCCTGTGTGATACCGTTGCTGAGCTGTGTATCTAATTCCTTTTCCTGTGTGATACCGTCTGCTGAAACCGGTATCTAAAGCTATCTGTGTGATAGCGTCTGCTGAGCTGTGTATCTAATGCTATCCTGTTTTGATACCGTCTGCTGAGCTGTGTATCTAATCCCATCCTGTGTAATACTGTTTGCTGGCTTGTATCTAATCCTATCCTGTGTGATACTGTCTGCTGAGCCGTGTATCTAATCCTCTCCTGTGTGATACTGTCTGCTGAACTGTGTATCTAATCCTATCCTGTGTGATACTCTCTGCTGAGCTGCTGTATCTAATCCTATCCCGTGTGATACCGTCTGCTGAGCGGTGTATCTAATCCCTTTTCCTGTGTGATACTGTCTGCTGAAGCGTGTATCTAATCCCATCCTGTGTGATACTGTCCTGCATGAGCCGTGTATTTTATCCTCTCCTGTGTGCTTCTGTCTGCTGAGCTGTGTATCTAATCCTATCCTGTGTGATACTGTCTGCTGAGCTGTGTATCTAATCCTATCCTGTGTGATACTCCCTGCTGAGCTGTGTATCTAATCCTCTCCTGTGTGATACTGTCTGCTGAGCTGTGTATCTAATCTTATCCTGTGTGATACTGTCTGCTAAGCTGTGTATCTAATCCTATCCTGTGTGATACTGTCTTCTGAGCTGTGTATCTAATCCTCTCCTGTGTGATATCCTCTGCTGAGCTGTGTATCTAATCCTCTCCTGTGTATCCGCTCTCTAGCAGTCTCCGTGTCGATCACTGATGTCATCCAGCAGAACTGTCAGTGGGATAGAATATTGCCGGATAATCGCCTCCAGCTGCGCCGCGCACGAGAACCGCGCCGAGCGCCAACATAGTTCTGCTCTGACAGCGATGACGTCCTCCTAATAAATACCGCCAGATATCTGCGCTTAAAGGAAACCAGCTTCCCCAAACGAAACTGCGGCATAAAGGATAGGCCACACTGATAGGTGCAGGTCCCAACTCTGGGCCCCCGATGCGTCGGATCTCCCTTCTGTTCTATGGGAGTTCTGAAAACAGGCGAACACAGCGCTCCCCAGTACTGGGAACTCCCATAGAACAGAATGGGGAACACAGCGCTCTCTTGTACTGGAGACTCCCATAGAACAGAATGGAGAACACAGCGCTCCCCTGTACTGGGAACACCCATAGAACAGAATGGAGAAAACAGCGCTCCCCTGTACCGGGAACTCCCATAGAGGAGAATGGAGAACACAGCGCTCCCCTGTACTGGAAACTCCCATAGAGGAGAATGGAGAACACAGCGCTCCCTGTACGGGGAAAACTCCATAGAGGAAAATTGGAGAACACAGCGCTCCCTGTACTGGGAACTCCATAGAGGAGAATGGGAAACACACCGCTCCCCAGTACGGGGAACTCCCATAGAAAGAATGGAGAACACAGCGCTTCCCTGTTACCGGTTTACTCCCATAGAACAGAATGGAGAAACTAGCGCCCCCCTGCACTGGGAACTCCCATAGAACAGAATGGAGAACACAGCGCTCCCCTGTACTGGGAACTCCCATAGAACAGAATGGAGAACACAGCGCTTCCCCGTTACCGGATACTCCCATAGAACATAATGGAGAACACAGCGCTCCCCTGTACTGGGAAAACTCCCATAGAACAGAATGGAGAACCCCGCGCTCCCCTTACTAAGAACTTCCATAAAAGGAGAATGGAGAACACAGCGCTCCCCCTGTATGGGATCTCCCATAGAGGAGAATGGAGAACACAAGCGCTCCCTGTACTGTGGAACTCCCATAGAACAGAATGGAGAACACAGCGCCCCCCTGTACTAAAAACTTCCATAGAGGAGAATGGAGAACACAGCGCTCCCCTTTTACTGGGATCTCCATAGAGGAGAATGGAGAACACAGCGTCCCCTGTATTTGGGAAACTCCCATAGAACAGAATGGAGAACACAGCGCTCCCCTGTACGGGGAAACCCATAGAGGAGAAGGGAAAAAACACAGCGCTCCCTGTACTGGAATCCCCATAGAGGAGAATGGAGAACACAGCGTTTCCCCTGTACTAAGAACTTCCATAGAGAGAATGGAGAACACAGCGCTCCCCTGTACTGGGAAATCCCATAGGACAGAATGGAGAACACGCGTCCCCTGTACTGGGAACTCCCATAGAACAGAATGGAGAACACAGCACCCCCCTGTATTGGAAACTCCCATAGAGGAGAATGGAGAGAACACAGCGCCCCCTGTACTGGGAACCCCCAAATTGAACAGAATGGAGAACACAGCGCTCCCCGTACTGGGAACTCCCATAGAACAGAATGGAGAACACAGCGCTCCCCTGTATGGGAACTCCATAGAACAGAATGGAGAACACAGCGCTCCCCTGTACTGGGAACTCCCATAGAACAGAATGGAGAACACAGCACTCCCCTGTACTGGGAACTCCCATAGAACAGAGTGGAGAACACAGCGCTCCCCTGACGTTACTCCCCTCCTCCTTATGACGGATCTGTTATCTCCACATGGAATCGAGCGTCGCCTCGGAGCGGTCTACATCTTTTCGGGGGGCCGCCCCCGCCCCCGCCATATGGTTTCATTTTAACAATGCAGTTTTTTTCTCTTTTTTGGAATCAATGTGGAGACATCACAGGATAAGACGGCGGTGACTGTGCAGTGCTGTGCTGTGCTCCCGCTCAGTCGCTCTCTGGGGTCCTCTGCTCCTGTTACCTCCCTGGGTGACGTGTAATAATATGCAGGTAAATCTGTGACCTCGTCAGACACCAACGCCCCCTCCCCACACATGACTGCAGCAGGATCCGTCAACAGCAATCTAACACCTGCAGACAGCGCATGCGCTCCTGAGGAGGAGGGGACCCGACTGTGCAGGATATGATCAGTGAACAATATGGTATTAGGAGTCCTGACCACACAGCTGAGGGCTTGTTGCAATGTATCGGTGAAGGTAGCAGTTAGCATCCTGAAGTCCAGACCTGGTCCCACTCAGAACCGGATCCGATTTATAACCAACGGCGACCGAGGGATCCGTCCGGCTACAATGGGGTCGTCTGGTTTCTACCGCGGTGTCCATCAACACTGAATGCGGTCAATACTGGCGGAACTCGCGACAAAGATTCGGAACGAAGAGCGACATGTAATCGGAGTTGGCTGATTTTGGTGTACCTGCGCCTCACGGGCCAATCCCTGTCGGGCGCAGGGATGCGATGTTAGGCGTAACCTTCCCCACTTTCGGCTGTGCCTCACATGAAGGGGCAGGCAATGGGCGCGGTGTGGGCGTTCTGGGGCGGGACGCGGCGCGTTCGTATACTCCTAGGCATGCATGATCGCGGGTCGGCAAAGTGCGGCGCAGTGCAGCGCTCGGCAGCTCCGACAGTCAGAACTGGTTTATTCTGGTCTAAATGCTCCGGCAGAGGCGAAGTGAAGCGAGATCGGAACATGCGAGGAAACATAGAAGATCGCGACAGAAATCTGGGCGCTCCGCTCCGTGCAGTTTTTATTAGGTGTAAAATATTCTCTGAAAAAGAGCTGAAACCTTCTATAAACATAAATCAATCAAATCACTAACAAAAAATCAATAACGGCGCAACATCAGGAAGTAGGATATGGAAATTGCCGGGAAATACAATAATTCAAATTCTGAAAGCTATTTCATTGGCGGCATTAAACCGGGCCAAATTTAGAATAGGAGCGACATGGGACCTATTATAATCCTATGGAGAAATAGTGACCAATCAAATGAGAAGGCGGGACAGTTAAAATACAGTAAAAAGGCAGAAAAAGAGCTGATTGGTTGAGCCAAAGGCGGCAGATATGAATCCACCAATCATTTGGTAGTGCGTCTATTTGAAATGGAGCCCAAAAAGGGCGCGATAGAAGGGCGCCCTAAAAAATATTACTGTCTATGGGAAATATTCTAGGACTGTGATTGGTTGGTGGGAAGAGGGGCTCGTCCTGCTTAGCCAATCAGCGGGTGAGCTACCTTCTCATAGAGTTCTATGGGGAAAAGAAATGCAGAGCGAGCTCTGTTTGTGATTGGCTAAGTTAGAAGAGGCGCGGGTATTTGGGCCAATGGGAGAGCAAGCGACGCTCCTATGGGTTTTCTAATGCAATCTGGAATAAAACTGTACATGGCCGAAATCAAATGATAAGACTCACGAAGTTGTCCCGATGTGCATATAATGAACAATAATATGGGGGTAACGAAAAAAAAAGGAATAAATATGAATTCAATGAGTTAATTTTTATTTCTTTATTTTCGTTAGCCAAGGATCAATAGTATGGGTGCAACGAAAAGAAAGAAATAAAGAAATCACAGTCCTAGAATATTTCCCATAGACAGTAATAACTTTTAGGGCGCCCTTCTATCGCGCACTTCTTGCTACACTCAAAATAGACGCACTACATATGATTGGTGGGTTCATATCTGCCGCCTGGGCTCAACAATCAGCTTTTTTTTTGCATTTTTTACTGTATTTTGAACTGTCCCGCCTTTGTTTGATTGGTCAATCTTTTACTAGGTTTTAATGGTTCACTGTCGCCCCTATTTGATTGGTTGGTTTTTTGCCGACCAATGAGAAGCGTTTAAACAGAATTTGAATTACTGTATTTCCCGGCAATTTCCAAAATCCTAATTCCTGATGTTGCGCCGTTATGGATTTTTTGTTAGGGATTTTATTTCTGGATGTTTTTAGAAGGTTTCAGCTCTTTTTCAGAGAATGTTTTACACCTAATAAAAATGATTTTTGATTCATCCTCCATGCCGCACGGCGCTGAGATTTATTTCTTGAGCGATCTTATATATTTTCCCTTTGATTTTTAATGTTCCACTTTTTCACTACATTTCTTCACTTTTAGACAACTTTGATTTTTCACTTTATTCAATCATTTGAAAGACGACGCTTTTTGCTCTTTACTAACATGTTTAATGATTTCTCGCCGTTTTCCAGCTTGTTAGGTGCAGTTCTTCTGCGCCTTAGTCCCGCACTGCGCCTCACACACTGGCGAGGCGTAGGGGACTTTACACCACATGTATGAGCGCACCTAGGGCAGCGAAATACATGAGGCGCAGCTTTCACGTTCAACGTGCGAAAAAGTGCGCTCCAATGCGCCGAGATTCATACATGTCGCCTGAAATCTGAGGCGCCGATGTTAAAGGACGAAACCTCCGACGCGATGTGAACGGACGGAACCTCCGACACGATGTGAACGGACGGAACCCCAAAAGGGATGTGAACGGACGGAACCCCCAAAACCAATGTGAACGGAGGGAAACCCTCCGACGCAAATGTGAACGGACGGAAACCCCCGACGCCGATGTGAACGGACGGAACCCGAGCGATGTGAACGGACGGAAACCTCCGACCGATGTGAACGACGGAACCCGACGCGATGTGAACGGACGGAACCCTGGGAACCGATGTGAAGGGGACGGAACCCCCGACGCGATGTGACCGGACGGAACCTCCGACCGATTTTAAAGGACGGAACCTCCGACCGATGTGAACGGACGGAACCCCAGACGCGATGTGAACGGACGGAACCACCGACGCGAAGGGAAAGGAAGGAACCCCCGACCGCGATGTGAACGGACGGAACCCCCGACGCGATGTGAACGGAGGGAAAACCCCCGACGCGTGTGAACGGACGGAACCCCGACGCGAGGGTGAACGGACGGAACCCCCGACGCGATGTGAACGGACGGAACCTCCGACAACGATGTGAACGGACGGAACCTCCGACGCGATGTGAACGGACGGAACCTCCGACAACGATGTGAACGGACGGAACCTCCGACAACAATGTGAACGGACGGAACCCCCGACGCGATGTGAACGGACGGAACCTCCGACGCGATGTGAACGGACGGAACCCCCGACGCGATGTGAACGGACGGAACCCCCGACGCGATGTGAACGGACGGAACCCCAGACGCGATGTGAACGGAGGGAACCCGACGCGATGTGAACGGCGGAACCCCGACCCGATGTGAACGGACGGAAGCCTCGAGCGATTTTGAACGGACGGAACCTCCGACAACGATGTGAACGGACGGAACCCCCGACGCGATGTGAACGGACGGAACCGACACCGATGTGAACGGACGGAACCTCCGACGCGATGTGAACGGACGGAACCCCGAGCGATGTGAACGGACGGAACCCCGACCGATGTGGAACGGACGGAACCCCGACGCGATTTTAACGGACGGAACCCCCGACGCGATGTAAACGGAGGAACCCCGGACCTTTTGTGAACGGAAAACCCCGAACGATGTGAACGGACGGAACCCCGACGCGATGTGAATGGACGGAACCCCGACCGATGTGAACGGACGGAACCCCGACCGATGTAAACGGCCCGGAACGCCCCGACGCGATGTGAACGGACGGAAGCCCCGACACCGATGTGAACGGACGGAACCTCCGACGCGATGTTCACGTACGGAACCTCCGACGCGATGTGAACGGACGGAACCCCCGACGCGATGTGAACGGACGGAAGCTCCGACGCGATGTGAACGGACTGAACCCCCGACGCGATGTGAACGGACGGAAACCCCGACGCGATGTGAACGGACGGAACCCCAGACGCAAATTGAACGGCGGAACCCCGACGCGAGTGAACGACGGAACCTCCGACGCGATGTGAACGGACGGAACCCCCGACGCGATGTGAACGGACGGAACCTCCGACAACTATGTGAACGGACAGAACCTCCGACACGATGTGAACGGACGGAACCCCCGACGCGATGTGAACGGACGGAACCCCCGACGCGATGTGAACGGACGGAACCTCCGACGCGATGTGAACGGACGGAACCTCCGACGCGATGTGAACGGACGGAAGCCCCGACAACGATGTGAACGGACGGAACCTCCGACGCGATGTGAACGGACGGAACCCCTGACATCAGGCGCGTTACAGAGGCGCCTGAGATCGGGGGGCTTGCGGGAGGCGGCGCATTAAAACTGTAATATTCTACACATTTATAGCTTAAATGCAGCAAATCCCGGCCATTACTGCTGGGATAGGTAGAGCACTTTACAAGGGGTTTACCTGAGCCAGAAGTGTCGCTTTGTAGCTAGAAAGCAATAAATCTTGACCTGAAGTTAAAGACGCTCAGATAAAGAAAACGAATGAAAATCAAACTCACAAGCGCAAAAAATCAGAGCTTATTTCACTGCAAAATATTAAACCATGTGAACACAGCCTGACAATCGCTGTAGAACCCCATCGGACTACCAGTGTAGATTGGGAATCCCCGCGCCCTCTCCAGAAATCCCTGCGCCCTCTCCAGAAATCCATGCGCCCTCTCCAGAAATCCCTGCGCCCTCTCCAGAAATCCATGCGCCCTCTCCAGAAATCCCTGCGCCCTCTCCAGAAATCCATGCGCCCTCTCCAGAAAAAACCCGGCCCCCTTCCCGAAAACCAAGCGTCTCCGAAATTTTAAGGCCCCCTTCCCGAATCCCCCCGCCCCCTAGAAATTTCCCCGGCCCTCTCCAAAATCCCCCCCGGCCCCCCTCCGAAATCCCCCCGCCCTTCCCGAAATCCGGCCTCTCCCAAAATCCCGCGCCCCCTCCGAAAAACCCGGCCCCCTTCCGAAATCCCGCGCCCTCCAGAAAACCCGGCCCCCCCAGAAATCCGCGCCCCCCCGAAATCCCGGCCCCCTCCCGAAATATGCGGCCCCCTAGAAATCCAAAACCCCCCCAAATCCCCCCGCGCCCTCCAGAATTTCCCCCGCCCCCTGAAATCCCCCAAATCCAGAAAACCCCCGCCCCCCTTTCCCGAAATCAGCCCCTTCCAGAAATCCCCGCGCCTTAGAAATTGGCCCCACCCAGAAAATCAAAGCGCCCCCTTCCCCAAAAACCGGCCCCTTTACAGAAATCCCCGCCCCTTCCCCCAAATCCCGCCTCTCCGAAATCCCAAGCCCCTCCCCAAGAAACCCGCGCCTCTTAAAAAACCCTCCCGCCCCTCAAAAAATCCTGCGCCCCCCCCAGAAAAACCCGGCCCCCCCCCGAAATCCCCGGGGCCCCCCCCCTCCAAGAAATCCCGCGCCCCCCCCCCCGAAAACCCCGCCCTTAGAAATCCCAAAGGCCCCCCCAGAAATCCCCCCCTCTATAAAATGGCCCCCGAAAAATTGCGCCCCTCCCGAAAATGCGCCCCCCAAAAAAATTTGGCCCCCCCTAGAAATTGGGCCCCTCCGAATCCCCCCCCCCACCTCCAGAAATCCATGCGCCCTCACCAGAAATCCCCGCGCCCCCCCATAAAATCCCCCCCCCCTCCCGAAAACCCCCCGCCCCTTCCGAAATCCATGGCCCCTCCAGAAAAACCCTGGCCCCCCTTTAAAAAATAGCGCCTTCCCCAAAACCCAGCGCCTTTCCCCCGAATCCCCCGCGCCCTCAGATTGCCCCACTCCCGAATTCCCCGCGCCCCCCTTCAGAAATCCCCCCTCCCAGAATCCCCGCGCCCCCCCAGAAATAGCGCCCTCAGAAATCCCATGCGCCCTCTCCAGAAATCCATGCGCCCTTCCCGAAATTCCCTGGCCTTAAAACCGGGCCCCCCCCAAACCCTTCCCCGCCCCCCCCTCTAAAAATCCTGGACCCCCCCCCCAGAAAACCCTGGCCCCCTTCAGAAATCCCGCGCCCCCTCAAAAACCCGGCCCCCACCCCGAAACCCCGCCCCCCACCCAGAAACCCCCGCGCCTCCCAAATCTTTACCCCCCAGAAAAACCTGGCCCCCCTCCGAAATCCTGGCCCCCTCGAAAACCCTGCGCCCTTCCAGAAACCCCGCGCCCCCCCAGAACCCTGCGCCCTCTCCGAAAACCTGCGCCCTCTAAAAACCTGGTTTCCAAACCCCCTGCGTCTCCAGAAAAATGTGCTCAAAATCCTGGCCCCCCCCTTTTAAACCCTGGCCCCCTCAAAAAACCTGGCCCCCCCCCCAGAAATCCTGTGCCCCCCCAGAAATCCCTTCCCCCTTTCCCGAAATCCCCGCCCCTCAAAAAAACCCCTTCAGATGCATTGATTTTTTTTTAACCCTGATTCACATCTGTGGTGTGAAAAATCCCCCTTTAAAACCTGCTCCCCCCTCAAAACCCATTATCTCCCTGACAGAAAACAAAGGCCCGCAGGAACCCCCCATCCGGAGCGGGGGCCCGGGGTGTGACCGGGAATTGACTTCATCCTCCTAACCCAATTAACCAGGGCTGTAAAATATTTTTAGAGTTAGGGCATGCTGCCGGCACCACCCCCCGGTTTCCCCAACCCCCGCCCCGCAAACTGGGGACCACCGCCCCCCCCATTGTCGGCAAACCCCCCGCCCCCCCGGTGCACCCCCTGCCCGCACCCCGCCCCCCCGCCCCCGCACCGCCCCCACTCCCCCGAAACCCCCGCCCTCACGCCAGCCCCCCACCGCCCCCACACTCCAGCACCACCCCCCCGCACCGCCCCGCACTACCCCATCCCCGTCACGCCCCCCCCCCCCCCCCGCATGCCCGCCACACACGCACCCGCCCGCACAGAACCACCTTGCAAGCCCCGCAGCAACACCGCCCCGACTGCCCGAACCCGGCCCGCCCCCCCGCGACTACCCTGCACTGGCACGCACCACCGCCCACACCTCCTAGCCCACGCACGCACGGCCCGACTATATAGCCTTGCGCACTGCCCGCACCACCGCCCTGCAGTGCCCGCACCACCGCACCGCCCGCACTACCACTTGCACTGCCACTGCCACCCACCGCCTCGCGTGCGCCGCAACCACGCCCTGCAGTGCCCGCACCACCACCCTGCACTGCCCGCACACCACCCTGCAGTGCCCGCACCACCACCCTGCAGTGCCCGCACCACCCCCGCACCGCCCGCACTACGCCTGCCTGCCCTGCAACCCCGCCTGCGTGCCCGCACCACCGCACCGCCCGCACTACCGCCTTGCACTGCCCGCACCACCGCCCTGCAGTGCCCGCACCACCGCACCGCCCGCACTACCACCTTGCACTGCCCGCACCACCACCCTGCAGTGCCCGCACCACCACCCTGCACTGCTGGCGTACACCGTATACACCTACAGCCACATATGGAGACGTATAACGTCCCTCGGCTGCCAACCAGGAATGCCCTTAGGATACGTTTCACACTGCGTATCATCTGCGCTGAACGTTCCCCTGGCTGAATCATTGGAGATTCACACAAGGGACTGAAGTCTGAGGCAGTCCTGCCTCCTCTAATGGACGGCGTGAAAATAAGCGGATAAAATCAGCGCAGCCTGAACCACGACACTGATTTCCATACGGTATAACGGACGTCAATTTACCGTCGCATTGGACATTGATTATGAAGCTGAGTCAGTGTTGAATCCGCCCCAAGAATCAGCGTCCAAATCCGTCCTGTGGCCGCTCCCATAGAGCCGTCTGCACTGCTGGGTTTTCAGTCAAATTTTTCACATAATCTCCAAAAAATTGGGAATCTCGCAAGAGAACAAAGAGTGACTTTCTTTCAGAAGCAAAAAGGGTTAAATGTTGAGGTTAGAAATCAGGTTTTTAAATAGTGTGTATAGAGGTTAAGAGTTATACATAATAAAAGTTACGTTTCAGTGTTTTATAGATAGAGAACTGATAGGCCATATTCACACGGCTTAAAATGGGCCATAATTAGGTCCGTAATTACACGCCGAAGTGCGCAAATTACGGGCTGAAAACGGCCCATTCATTACGGTAATCTCTCATAGAGAACTATGGATTCCGTCTCCTCTCCCTGCTCGGCGAATACGCGCCGCTGGTAATGCAAGTCAATGGGCCGGCGAGGTGTCGGCCCCCCCGCTCCCCGCCCCCGGCCACACAGCGTAATTGCAGGGCGTAATTACGTCCCGAAGTTAAGCCGTGTGAACATAGCCATAGAGTTTAAGTCTGCATATGCCAAAATAGTAAATATGGTGTACAGTCAAATTTTGACACAGATTTCCGATTTTGAAAACCGACTGTCGCCCATCCTCATAGACCTCAATACAAAATCCGAGCTGTAGCCCACACCGCTCCCATACTCTGAAGTCGGATATCAGAACTTACAACATCTTCTATCATCTAAAAATGGACTATTGAAGTCAATGGGGCGGCTAAACCCAACCCGAGGGTGCCGCTTTCAGATTTGGTTCTTCAATCTCTGTGTAGATGCATCTATCAACACAGAATACACAGCTCTTTTTGTTGAACCCAGCAGTCTCCCTCCCCTCTATATAAAGCCCCATCTGCAGGTTTCTCCCTCCCCTCTATATAAAGACCCACCCCCCTTTCCCCTGCGGGAATTTTCTTTCCCCCCCAAACCCCTCCTTTTTAATAAAGCACCCATTTTTTGCAGATGTTCTATCCTCCCCTCTATATAAAGCCCTTTCTGCAGGTTTTCTCCTCTCCCCCTCTATATTAAAAGCCCCTTTTTTTTTCCCCCCCCCAGGCCTTTTTTCCCCGGTTTCCCCCCCATAAAAGCCCCATCTGCAGGTTTCTCCCTTACCCTCTATTTAAAGCCCCATCTGCAGGTTTCTCCCTCCCTCTATATAAAGCCCCATCTGCAGGTTTCTCCTCCCCTCTATATAAAGCCCCATCTGCAGGTTTCTCCCCCCCTCTATATAAAGCCCCATCTGCAGGTTTTTCTCTCTGACATGAAATCAGAATAAACCTTCCCCGTTTTAGGTCAATTAGGAACCAAAATTATTTCTATTCCCCAAATGCAGAATAATGAGAGGGAGAATTTTTAAGGCATTTTTATTACTTTCTGTAAAGTCAGCAGTTTCCATACACTGGGATGACTCCGCCTTTACACAATTTGGCCCCGCCCATATGATGAGGTCAGGTCTTTGGAAGCTTCTGATAGGTTTATTGGCAACATCTGAGTTAGAGACACAGCTGTGGATGTATTTTATAGCACACCAGAAACACACTGCTTCTGTGTGTAACATCATGGGAAAGTATAAAGAAATCAGACAAGATATTAGGAAGATAATTGTGGGCTTGCAAAAGTCTGGATCATCCTTGGGGCAATTTCCAGAGACCTGAAGGGGCCTCGTTCATCTGTACAAACAATTATACACAAGTACAAACAAGATGGGAATGTCCGCCATCAACCACTCAGGGAAAGGGGACGGTTTTTGTGTCTCAGAGATGAACGTGCTTGGTCTGACATTGCATATCAACCCAAGAACAAAAGCAAAAGACCTTGTGAAGATGCTGGTGGAAGCTGGTAAGATTGTCTCATTATCCACAGTGAAACGAGTCCTGTATCAACATGGGCTGAAAGGCCGCTCTGCCAGGAAGAAGCCATTACTCCAAAAGAGACAGAGAAAAGCCAGATTCATGTTTGTAAGTGCACAGGAGCAAAGACCTACATTTCTGGAGACAGGTCCTGGGGTCTGACGAAACTAAAACTGAACTGTTTGGCCATAATGACCATCGTTACGTTTGGAGGAAAAGGGACAATCTTGGAAGCCTAAGAACATCATCCCAACTGCGAGACACAAGGGTGGCAGCATCATGTTGTGGGGTTGTTTTGCTGCAGGAAGGACTGGTGCACTTCACAAAATGGATGCATCATGAGGAAAGAAGATTATGTGGCAAATACTGAAGCAACATCTCCAGACATCAGCCAGGACGTTACAGCTTGGGTGGAAATGGTTCCTCCAAATGGACAATGACCCGAAGCTACGGCCAAACTGGTTACAAAGTGACTGAAGGAGAACCAGGTCCATGTTCGGGAGCGGCCGTCACAAAGCCCTGATCTCATCCTATAGGAAATGTATGGGCAAAGCTGAAAAGGCTGGAGCGAGCAAGAGACCCCCAAACATGGCTCAGTGACACCAGTTCTGTCAGGAGGAAGGGGCCACAATTCCCACCAACTATTGTGAAAAGCTTCTGGAAGGATCCAGAACATTTGACCCAAGACCTCTGATTGGTTGCTATGGGCTCTGATTGGTTACTATGAGCTCTGATTGGTTTACCCTTTATGGCCCTGATTGGTTACTATGACTCTGATTTTGGGTTTCTATGGCCCTGATTGGTTACTATGAGCTCTGATTGGTTGCTATGGGCCCTGATTGGTTGCTATGGAACTCATCTGTGTGTACGACTTGGCTGCTGACACACCTGGGCTGGAATCACCTGGAAGGCGGAGTCCTATTGAAAACTGCGGCTTCACTTAGATCCTTACCTCAGGCGGCCGCCTTCACATCGGACACTTTCACTTCAGTTTTTAAGTTTTTTGCTTTTTCTTTGCCAGGATTTTTATAAATCACCAGAAAAACGACTTTTTTACGCAGTCACTTATGTCAACTCCAACAACTCCCCCAAAAATACAACTTCTCCCGCATAAAACAAGTCCTCACACAACTGCGTCATTGAAAACATAAGAGAGTTAGGCTATGTTCACACGGGCACAATTCGGCGCGCATTTCGCTGTGTATTTGCGCTCTAATAGGGCCAGATGCGCGCCAAAATTACGGTAATCCATAGAGAACTATGGATGACGCCTCCTCTCCGCTCGGACAATACGATCATATTGTACGTGCGGGAAGATAAGAGACCTGTCAATTACTTGCAGTAAATACGCGCCGCGAGTAATGAATGTCAATGGGCCGGTGGGCCGCCGACCCCCCACCCCCGCGGGAGCGCGACTCCCAAATCACCCGGCGCAATTGCGGCCGTACTGTACGCCCCACAATTACCCGCGTGAATATAGCCATACACAAGGAGGAAAAATCTAAGAAATGCAGCTGCGTCATTCAGACCCCGGGATTGAGGGGTTAAAAAATAGATTAATGAAATTTAAGGTGAGATTTTGGTCAGATTCAAGTTTGGTCAAACCAGTGTCACACTGGGCAGGAGCAGGTTCAGCACCAGTCGGGCTCTGTCAGGAGCAGGTTCAGCACCAGTCGGGCTCTGTCAGGAGCAGGTTCAGCACCAGTCGGGCTCTGTCAGGGCAGGAGCAGGTTCAGCACCAGTCGGGCTCTGGCAGGAGCAGGATCAGCACCAGTCGGGCTCTGTCAGGCGGAGCAGGTTCGCACCAGTCGGGCTCTGTCAGGGCAGGAGCAGGTTCAGCACCAATCGGGCTCTGTCAGGGCAGGAGCAGGTTCAGCACCAGTCGGGCTCTGTCAGGAGCAGGTTCAGCACCAGTCGGGCTCTGTCAGGAGCAGGTTCAGCACCGGTCGGGCTCTGTCAGGCAGCAGGTTCGGCACCAGTCGGGCTCTGTCAGGAGCAGGTTCGGCACCAGTCGGGCTCTGTCAGGGCAGGAGATTCAGCACCAGTCGGGCTCTGTCAGGGCAGGAGCAGGTGCAGCACCAGTCGGGCTCTGTCAGGAGCAGGATCAGCACCAGTCGGGCTCTGTCAGGGCAGGAGCAGGTTCAGCACCAGTCGGGCTCTGTCAGGAGCAGGTTCAGCACCAGTCGGGCTCTGTCAGGAGCAGGTTCAGCACCAGTCGGGCTCTGTCAGGAGCAGGTTCAGCACCAGTCGGGCTCTGTCAGGGCAGGGGCAGGTTCAGCACCAGTCGGGCTCTGTCAGGGCACGAGCCGGTTCAGCACCAGTCGGGATCTGTCAGGAGCAGGATTCAGCACCAGTCGGGCTCGTCAGGGCAGGAGCAGGTTCGCACCAGTCGGGCTCTGTCAGGGCAGGAGCAGGTTCAGCACCAGACCGGCTCTGTCAGGAGCAGGTTCGGCACCAGTCGGGCTCTGTCAGGAGCAGGTTCAGCACCAGTCGGGCTCTGTCGCAGGAGCAGGTTCAGCACCAGTCGGGCTCTGTCAGGGCAGGAGCAGGTTCAGCACCAGACGGGCTCTGTCAGGGCAGAGAAGCAGGTTCAGCACCAGTCGGGCTCTGTCAGGAGACAGGTGCAGCACCAGTCGGGCTCTGTCAGGAGCAGGTGCAGCACCAGTCGGGCTCTGTCAGGCAGGCAGGTTCAGCACCAGTCGGGCTCTGTCAGGAGCAGGTTCTGCACCAGTCGGGCTCTGTCAGGAAGCAGGTTCAGCACCAGTCGGGCTCGGTCAGCAGCAGGATCGTCACCAGTCGGGCTCGGTCAGGAGCAGGTTCTGCACCAGTCGGGCTGTGTCAGGAGCAGGTTCAGCACCAGTCAAGCTTTGTCAGGGCAGGAGCAGGTTCGGCACCAGTCGGGCTCTGTCAGGAGCAGGGGCCGCACCCGTCGGGCCCTGTCAGGAGCAGGTACAGCACCAGTCGGGCTCTGTCAGGAGCAGGTTCAGCACCAGTCGGGCTCTGTCAGGAGCAGGTTCAGCACCAGTCGGGCTCTGTCAGGGCAGGTTCAGCACCAGTCGGCTCTGTCAGGAGCAGGTTCAGCACCAGTCGGGCTCTGTCAGGAGCAAGTTCAGCACCAGTCGGGCTCTGTCAGGGCAGGAGCAGGTTCAGCACCAGTCGGGCTCTGTCAGGAGCAGGATCAGCACCAGTCGGGCTCTGTCAGGACAGGTTCAGCACCAGTCGGGCTCTGTCAGGGCAGGAGCAGGTTCGCACCAGTCGGGCTCTGTCAGGAGCAGGTTCAGCACCAGTCGGGCTCTGTCAGGGCAGGAGCAGGTTCGGCACCAGTCGGGCTCTGTCAGGAGCAGGTTCGGCACCAGTCGGGCTCTGTCAGGAGCAGGTTCGGCACCAGTCGGGCTCTGTCAGGAGCAGGAGCAGGTTCGGCACCAGTCGGGCTCTGTCAGGGCAGGAGCAGGTTCAGCACCAGTCGGGCTCTGTCAGGATCAGGTTCAGCACCAGTCGGGCTCTGTCAGGAGCAGGTTCAGCATCAGTCGGGCTCTGTAAGGGCAGGAGCCGATTCAGCACCAGTCGGGCTCTGTCAGGGCAGGAGCAGGTTCAGCCCAGTCGGGCTCTGTCAGGGCAGGAGCAGTCCAGCACAGTCGGGCTCTGTCAGGAGCAGGTTCTGCACCAGTCGGGCTCTGTCAGGAGCAGGTTCAGCACCAGTCGGGCTCTGTCAGGAGCAGTTCAGCACCAGTCGTGGCTCTGTCAGGGCAGGTTCAGACCAGTCGGGCTCTGTCGGAGCAGGTTCGCACCAGTCAGGCTCTGCAGGGCAGGGTTCAGCACCAGTCGGGCTCTGTCGGCAGGAGCAGGTTCGGCACCAGTCGGGCTCTGTCGGCAGGAGCAGGTTCGGCACCAGTCGGCTCTGTCAGGGCAGGAGCAGGTTCGGCACCAGTCGGGCTCTGTCAGGGCAGGAGCAGGGTCAGCACCGTCTGGCTCTGTCAGGGCAGGTGCAGGTTCAGCAACAGTCGGGCTAAGTACCGAGCAGGTTAAGCAACAGTCGGGCGCTGTCAGGAGCAGGTTCAGCACCAATCGGGCTCTGTCAGGGCAGGCAGGTTCGCACCAGTCGGGCTCTGTCAGGGCGGGAGCAGGTTCAGCACCAGTCGGGCTCTGTCAGGACAGGTTCAGCACCAGTCGGGCTCTGTCAGGGCAGGAGCAGGTTCGGCACCAGTCGGGCTCTGTCAGGGCAGGAGCAGGTTCGGCACCAGTCGGGCTCTGTCAGGGCAGGAGCAGGTTCAGCACCAGTCGGGCTCTGTCAGGAGCAGGTTCAGCACCAGTCGGGCTCTGTCAGGACAGGTTCAGCACCAATCGGGCTCTGTCAGGGCAGGAGCAGGTTCAGCACCAGTCGGGCTCTGTCAGGGCAGGAGCAGGTTCAGCACCAGTCGGGCTCTGTCAGGAGCAGGTTCAGCACCAGTCGGGCTCTGTCAGGAGCAGGTTCAGCACCAGTCGGGCTCTGTCAGGGCAGGAGCAGGTTCGGCACCAGTCGGGCTCTGTCAGGGCAGGAGCAGGTTCAGCACCAGTCGGGCTCTGTCAGGGCAGGAGCAGGTTCAGCACCAGTCGGGCTCTGTCAGGGCAGGAGCAGGTTCAGCACCAGTCGGGCTCTGTCAGGGCAGGAGCAGGTTCAGCACCAGTCGGGCTCTGTCAGGACAGGTTCAGCACCAGTCGGGCTCTGTCAGGGCAGGACAGGTTCAGCACAGTCGGGCTCTGTCAGGGCAGGAGCAGGTTCAGCACCAGTCGGGCTCTGTCAGGGCAGAGCAGGTTCCAGCACCAGTCGGGCTCTGTCAGGAGGACAGGTTCGGCACCAGTCGGGCTCTGTCAGGGCAGGTTCAGCACCAGTCGGGCTCTGTCAGGGAGCAGGTTCGGCACCAGTCGGGCTCTGTCAGGAGCAGGTTCGGCACCAGTCGGGCTCTGTCAGGGCAGGAGCAGGTTCGGCACCAGTCGGGCTCTGTCAGGGCAGGAGCAGGTTCAGCACCAGTCGGGCTCTGTCAGGGCAGGAGCAGGTTCAGCACCAGTCGGGCTCTGTCAGGAGCAGGTTTCAGCACCAGTCGGGCTCTGTCAGGAGCAGGTTCGGCACCAGTCGGGCTCTGTCAGGAGCAGGTTCCGCACCAGTCGGGCTCTGTCAGGGCAGGAGCAGGTTCGGCACCAGTCGGGCTCTGTCAGGGCAGGAGCAGGTTCAGCACCAGTCGGGCTCTGTCAGGGCAGGAGCAGGTTCGGCACCAGTCGGGCTCTGTCAGGGCAGGAGCAGGTTCGGCACCAGTCGGGCTCTGTCAGGGCAGGAGCAGGTTCAGCACCAGTCGGGCACTGACAGGGCAGGAGCAGGTTCAGCACCAGTCGGGCTCTGTCAGGAGCAGGTTCAGCACCAGTCGGGCTCTGTCAGGTCAGGAGCAGGTTCGGCACCAGTCGGGCTCTGTCATGAGCAGTTTCGGTCACTCATCGGGCTCATGTCCAGGAGCAGGTTCGGCACCAGTCTCGGTGCCTGTCAGGGCAGGAGCAGGTCGTCAACCATCGGGCTCTGTCAGGGCAGTACAGGTTCCGGCCACCAGTCGGGCTCTGTCAGGCAGAGCGTTCGGCACCAGTCGGGCTCTGTCAGGGCAGGAGCAGGTTCAGCACCAGTGGGGTTTCTGTCGGGGCAGGAGCGGGTTTTCAGCACCAGTCGGGCTCTGTCAGGAGCAGGTTCAGCTCGAGTCGGGCTCTGTCAGGGCAGGAGCAGGGTCAGCACGCGTCGGGCTCTGTCAGGGCAGGAGCATGTTCAGCACCCGTCGGGCTCTGTCAGGAGCAGGTTCGGCACCAGTCGGGCTCTGTCAGGGCAGGAGCAGGTTCGGCACCAGTCGGGCTCTGTCAGGGCGAGCAGGTTCGGCACCAGTCGGGCTCTGTCAGGGCAGGAGCAGTTCAGCCCCAGTCGGGCCGGTCAGGGCAGGAGCAGGTTCAGCACCAGTCGGGCTCTGTCAGGAGCAGGTTCAGCACCAGTCGGGCTCTGTCAGGTCAGGAGCAGGTTCGGCACCAGTCGGGCTCTGTTCATACCAGTGTTCTGTTGGGAATGACTGTTCTATGTTTTATTTCTACACAATGTTCCTGCCCAGGGTGTAGATGCACGTCTCGGTGCCGAATGTCAGAGCAGGTGAGGGGGGAACGTACAACCCCCTTTTTTGTACTATCCAATGTAAAGGCTCCTCCCCTTTCTGGGGCCCCACCCCCAGGCTGTGAGACTATCCCTGACTCCAACAGACGATGCAGCAGAGCTGGAGCCACTGATGTGTCCTGATGCCCATGGATATAACGGAGCCAATCAGGGTGAGAACTGCCCTGATCACGGCGGTTACTGAGCCCGACAATCCTGTGCAATGGCGGTTATACTCCTGGGCACCTCAGCATTGGGCCACTTGGAGGAAACAGAGGGGCCCCTTACCCGACCTCAGGGCCCCAGTGACTGGAGTAGACGCTGTGTAACGGATTCTTCACACTGGACAGTGAAATCTGCACCAATTTGCACAAAGTAAAGCTGGAATTTAGGCTGAGACTATGGGAACTGTGACGTCTTGCACCGCGGGTCACGAAGGACAAATTCCTAAAATATTCCACAACCCATAAGACAAAACAACATCACACTATATACCCAGCGCAGCAGAGCTCTGCGTCATCAACCCTCTGCGGCCACCCCATGTGTATTAAAGGGCCACACAACCTGTAATAGTGCTGCAGAGCTGTCGTGGGCCGACCGCTGGTCTAATGACCTGAACAGCATCATAGATCCCCGTGCTGAACACCTCTGTGCTGCTGTGAATGCTCACTAATAGTACACTCTCTGAAATCTGTAGCACCTTGCCCTCATAGATGGCCTGAGCATTGGGATCAATTAACCCTTTGATGTTTTCCTCTGTGTATATAATCCTGTCCTGTGCGATAGGCGGGTAAATAAAGTGAGAAGGCTTGGACTGGGGGAAAATGTGTGCAAGTGGGTAAGTAACTGGCTCAGTGATGGAAAACAAAGGGTGGTGATTAACGGTACATACTCAGACTGGATCGCTGTTACTAGTGGGGACCACAGGGGTCAGTTTTGGGGAGGTCACTGTTACTAGTTGGGACCACAGGGGTCAGATTGGAGGGGTCACCTGTTACTAGTAGGGACTATAGGGGATTCTGGAGAAGGGTCTGGATACATTTCTAGATGTAATAATATAACAAGTTATAGTGATCGGGATTCTGGAGAAGGGTCTGGAGACAGTTCTAGATGTAATAATACAACAAGTTGGGCTAAGTCCACACAGCACAGGATTGTCTGCTGTGTTGTGTATCTAATCCTATCCTGTGTGATACCGTCTGGTGAGTGTTGATCACTGTCGCCCCCATATCGGCGGGTATGATATGGCACCGGGCAGTCTCCCGGTGACCGCGCCATTTCTGGGCCCCATGTTTCTGGTGATGCTGCCGGGTCCTGGCCTACGAGGTCTCCGCTCTCCAGACAGAACATTTTCCCAGCACATTCCTGCTTCGCGTGGTGTTGAAGGGGCATAAAAATAGAGCGAGCTCCCCGGTCAGTGGCCACCCTGCCCCCACAGGCAGCTCCAGGACGTCTCCACATGTAACAGGCTGAATCTGCAGCAAATATACTCCAGCAGAATTGTGAATACAGTTCTGGCAGTATCTGAATGTTCGGGGAGGTAACCTGCCGCTATTTCAGGTCTTGCCACAATGAGCAATTTGGATCCCAAAGTCAATGATAGATAATCTGTAGGGAGCGATCATCAGAGAAAGTTCAGCGCAACCTAAATGCAGCCCTGTCTGTTGGGCACAGTGTATCACTGGCACACTGCTGTAGGCACACCGTACTCCTGGCACCCTGCTGTAGGCACACCGTACTCCTGGCACCCTGCTGTAGGCACACCGTACTCCTGGCACACTGCTGTAGGCACACCGTACTCCTGGCACCCTGCTGTAGGCACACCGTACTCCTGGCACCCTGCTGTAGGCACACCGTACTCCTGGCACCCTGCTGTAGGCACACCGTACTCCTGGCACACTGCTGTAGGCACACCGTACTCCTGGCACACTGCTGTAGGCACACCGTACTCCTGGCACACTGCTGTAGGCACACCGTACTCCTGGCACCCTGCTGTAGGCACACCGTACTCCTGGCACCCTGCTGTAGGCACACCGTACTCCTGGCACACTGCTGTAGGCACACCGTACTCCTGGCACCCTGCTGTAGGCACACCGTACTCCTGGCACCCTGCTGTAGGCACACCGTACTCCTGGCACCTTGCTGTAGGCACACCGTACTCCTGGCACCCTGCTGTAGGCACACCGTACTC